>JAWQFJ010016936.1:0-22122 GCA_034096865.1 Theodoxus fluviatilis | reverse complement strand
GCAATGATCTACTTGTCTATGAGTCAAGTCTCCTATCAGGCTAGAAGCTTTGGAAAGCAAAGCTGAGAGGATAAGAAAAAGCATTGCAAGAGATTTTCAGGAGTATGATAGATCCTACCACAAGGGGAGACACGAGTGAGAGAATTCTGGAATTCATGAGTGGGGTCTTTAAAGTCATGTTTCTCAGTTTGACCGATTTTAGATTGTTATTGGTCTTGTGTTCCCATTTTCTCAAAACGTTTTTCTGCAATCACTTTGAAATTATATTCACAGATATAAACAATGTATGGAACACTTATGAAAGAAGAATACTGAGAGAAATTGGATATGATCTGAGCTATGACAGATATATTCAACACTTTACAGTACAGTTTCTTACTTCCAAACATGTTGAAAGCATACATGTTTTGTTAGTGAGCTAAATGTCCAAATAAGACAAAAACCAAGTGTGGAACAAATATCTTTAATATTGATGGAGGTAACTGGAACCAAAATTTTGATAATATTATAGACCTGTTGACCATATTGATCACATGACTGCATCACAGTCCCTACTCAGTCTGTATTTGCATACTTCATGTTTTTTATGTTTCAGGGAGACATTTTACTGGGGAAAAAGAATCAAAGGTACATCTAACTATATGTAATCATCATCAACATCATCATCATCAATTTGTTCTTTATCTAACAACTTGACACCAGCGGATTCAAACGGCAACTCATTCCTTCTTAAGTCATACTTCCAAACAACACTTTCTGAGTACAAGTTCACTACATTCACCAACCAATCTCCTTTCGCTTCGTAAACATTGCTTTCCAGGAATCACTCAGTCCAAACTCATGCTTGCTGAAACCAATCATGCCCTTAAAGGTACTCAACGTTCATACAGGCTACAATTGAATACATGTTTAATATCAAACACATTTTCAAAGTAAAAGACACATATATGTATGCGACTGGTGTGACAGACAGCTAAGAGAAGAATAAGCAGGTTTCACAATCAACCACGCATGTACAGAAACAAATAATTGTACTGAGAACCATCAAAGAACAATCGCTAGAATGGAACTATAGTATATGTCAACTACATCGCCTTCGAGATGAAGCATACATATATATGGATCAATGCATGGATGGATGGACGGATAAATGGATGGATGGATGGACGGACGGATGGATGGATGAGTGGAAAGACGGATGGATTGATGGATGGAAGAACGGATGGATGGACAGATTGATGGATGGACGAATGGATGGACGAACGGATGAATGAACGGACGGATGGACGGACGGACGGGACGGACGGACGGATGGACGGACGGAAGGATGAATGGACGTACACACGGATGTATGGACACACGGATGGACGGAAGGATGGATGGATGGATGGATGCATGAACGGATAGATGGGCGGACGGATGGATGGACGAGCGGATGGATGGATGGACAGACGGACGGATGGACGGACGGACGGACGGACGGATGGATGGACGGATGGATGGAAGGATGGATGGACGGATGGATGAATAAACGAATGGATGGATGGGTGGATGGACGGATGAACGGATGGACGGGTGTATGGACAGATGGATGGACGGATGGATGGACGGACGGACGGACAGACGGATGAATGGATGGACGGATGGATGGAAGAATGGATGGACGGTTGGATGGACGGATGATGGGTGGATGATGGATGGATGATGGATGGATGGATAGACAGCATACATCATCCATCACTGGTAGATCCTAACTGACCTAAGAGCACATGGATTCCTCTCGAAAGTTATTTACATCACATAGCACGTGTATGCAGACAACAGATGGTGCGTCCGGCACAACGGACAACTTAGTAACTGGTTTCAAGTGAAAGCTGGAATGAGGCAGGGCATTGTCATCTCACCTTTCTTGTTTCTGGTTGTGATTGACTGGGTGATGAAGAAAGTAACAATGGACAGGCCAAGAGGAATGACATGGGGACTGACAGAATGTCATTGCCCTTCCTTCACACACAAGCTAAACCACAAGCTTGTGTGGGCTGTCGGTCTGGCAATAAACCATATATCTCTCTCTCTCTATCTCTCTCTCTCTCTCTCTCACACACACACACACACACACACACACACACACACTCAAATGTATTGAAACACAATCTATTTACAATGTGCTTGAACATGTATGCTTGTCTAGCCAGTCCTAGAGCTGTAAGGACTGCTTGTAAGTGTTGTTTTGCAACCATGATGATCATTCAATGGGCTGTCGGCCTATGAATAAAGCAAACTCAAGTTCGTTCTCTCTCTCTCTCTCTCTCTCTCTCTCTCTCTCTTTCTCTTTCTCTCTCTCTGCCTGTCTATCTCCCCCCCCCCCCCCCCCCCCCCCCCCCCCCCCACACACACACTCCAGCAGAATGCAAATTTAGAATTAAGCGAAGACGAACGTCAAGAATCTGTTACAGTGTCCTATAACCCATGCAGGACGGGCAAAAAGAGGCAAAACACGTACGGAGAACAGCAACACCATTAAAACAGGACAGGGAAACAACTACTGTGTGAATCATTTTAAATCTTCATCTACTTAGCATCTGCAGAGCAAACGTGACGTATATGAAAAAGTAACTTGCAAATTGCATGGATTGACGATTTTACACAGGAAGGAATGTAAGAAAAACAAAATCAATATGAAAAGAAAGTAATGAATGAATTAATGACCTAAGGAGATACTAATATGACACCTTGAGCATGATACTTTAAAAAAGGGAAAAGGTAGGTCTACTACGAATGAAAGAGTACTGTCGGTTTATCCAAACGAACATTTCCAACATAGATCTTTCTCAGTCTATATGACTCATCTACCACTCAGGAGTATTAACACCTAGGGCTCACTCACGTATTCTTCTGGCAAGATCTTCTGATGTGTTCTAATGGAAATGTCAGTTGAGACAATGTGGTAACTTATCGATCAGAATTCGACAATTTGAACAATAATGAACGACGATCTGCGTCAGAATGGATGTACGAGTATCTCTAAGACGTCTTCCTCAGTCCCACAGTTGTCATAAGTGTCATTTGATTCTCGGCTGTCTGCTGCTTTTGCAATCACACACGAAGCACTGCAGCGCTGGAGGAGGAGCGTCGCCAGCATTGTGCTGCAGCCCATGAACGGCAAAACAGAGCGGCGGCAGCCCCCGTGACAGCCACGGACTTCCAGACTTCCCACCTGCTTTAAACTTTGCCGCTCCAGAAGGGGTCTGCAGAGCCATCAAAGGACTCGTAGGGACGGGAGCGGAACCAGTCATCCTTAAAGCATGGGACAACGGAAGCTGCTCTTGCCATGAACGGGACTGCTAAAGTGTTCTTGGAATTTTTGTGTACAGTGTCACTCTCATACTTATTTACATGTGCGCGCACTCACGCAAGCACTCACTCGTGCAGTTATTGTACATGCAGAGTGTTTTTTTTCTCTCGTTTGTTCCGTCATTTCAACAACGAAATCAAATGTCCTTTCTGATGACGTTGGTTAATTGGCCAATATATTGCACTCTGTGGCATAATGTCTCTGCATTGTAGACCGACTGAACGGCAGAGTGCCAAGTAAGTTGCATGAAGTTAATTGTACACTGGGTGAGTGATACACCTCCCCCTCCCTTTCCAGAGGAGAGGAGGGTGCTCTGTCGTTCCCAGATCGGCCATTCCTTCCTGTTTGTTGTGATCGGAGCCTCCACCAGAGTGCATTGTCTCCCAGTGAAGGTTCACCATGAAGGCACATGTTGGTGGTGTCCCCTACTTGCACATATTCGGAGTGGGTCAAATGGTCTTCAGATATTTTTAAAGAGTCCATAGCCGTGATGAAATTTTAAAAAGATTCCAGCTTTTATTATCATCTTTGAGTAATGTCATGTATCTAGTGTCTTTTCTGTATTTCTTCCTTTACTTCTTTTGAGGTAACCTTTTACGTGAAACGTTTTAATATGATTAGATTCCATATTTTATCACTAGGTCAGGTAGTCTTTGTGCTATCCTGGACAGAGACTACCTGACCTAGTGATAAAATATGTCCAGGATAGCACAAAGAACAGCAGCATTGGCAAAGTTGAAGCCAATATGGCGTGACAGAAATATCACTCTCGCGTCGAAGATCAGGCTCATGCGCACACTGGCCACCTCCGTATTCTTGTATGCATGCGAGTCCTGGACACTCACATCTGAACTACAGAGACGGATACAAGCCCTGGAAATGAGATGCTACCGCAAGATTCTGAACATCTCATGTAAAGATCATGTCACGACTGAGGAAGTCAGCAACAGGATCAGGAGATCATTTGGACAGTACGAAGATATGCTCTCAATCGTGAGGTAGTGGGCTGGCCAAGATCATCCTGCAAGGTACCGTACCGGGTGGGAGAAGGAGAGGCAGGCAGAGAAAGAGGTGGGAAGACCACATCAAAGAGTGGACAGGCTTGACCTTTGCTGACTCACAGCAAGCCACAGAGGTTAGAGATCGATTGAGGAAGATTGTCCGAAAGTCATCAGTGGTGCCTCAACAACCCACCTTTGCTGACTCACAGCAAGCAACAGAGGATAGAAATCGATGGAGGAAGATTGTCCGAAAGTCATCAGTGGTGCCTCAACAACCCATCTCAGGGTTAAGAGACTGAACTGAACTGAACTGAACAGGTAGTCTTGCTCCAAGCAGAATAAAACCTGTGACATGTGAGGTGAAAAACTTGTGAAATACAACTTGTGCACATTCATCAGCGTCGTAATTGCATGCGCCAGTGACAGTCAAGATGGTGTTGGAACAAATAGTGTGGTGCAATATCCAGGGGTAAAAGTGCAGTTAGAACACCTGGAATTAGATGGAAAATCATAGTGAAAAACCAAGCACCTTTACCTTCGCCTCAATTGTTCGAAATGACCTGGATATGTGAGCTTTCTACAACAAACAAAATGAAAGTGTGATCATTACCTCAGACAAATGACTGCAACTGGGAATGCGTGAAATGATAACCACAGTAAATGGTCTCTAGAATATTTAAAACTGCACAAAACATTCAAGAAAATTCCTTTATTCATGTACCATCAATGGTTAACAAGATATATATTGATTTGGATCCAAGACATTTCATTTCTGAAAAATATTGCTGCCATGTGAAAACAATAATTAGACAATCTGTTGATGGAGGTAGCCATAATGAAGGAACTGTTTATATATTATATTCTAAAGCAGGTCAGTCATGAGGTTTAAAGTGGCCACTGTAATATGACCCACTAATCAGATTTAAATCCTGTGAAACTGATGGGAAACAACATCGTTTTAAAACCTCTTAAATTATTAAACACAACTGGCTTCTACCAGTACATAACAATGTAACCATAAAACTTTCTTTGGCAAGAAAGAACAACTAATCTCTCCCAGTAAACTAGCACTAAAATCCAGGACAAGTTGAAAATATTATTTCTTCTGAAGCAAGGAGTTAGTTCTGCAGGTTACAATTTTCAAAAACACGTCCTCTACAAATAGATGGTGACAGCTTTTCCATTCTTTTCTCTAGCATGAGGAAGTATTAAGGGATGTTGCCAGACGAGACAATTTCCTACAGAAACTTTTCAAGAAATAGGAATGAGGTTTGATTTTAACTCATAAGAAAGTGCACTTCACGGTTTGCCACACAAAAGTAAGGTCATGCTACAAGTAGTCTGTAACTGCAAGGCATCTACAACAATTGTCAAGTTTAGTTCTTTGCAGGGTATTCACACTGATGACAGTGCACATCACAGACCATTGTAACTTTCATTTTTTGGCACAACCACTGAAATATTGTTAGGCCCAATAAAGTCCTATTTATCTTACTCAAAATGCCATAGCAAAATACTGGGCTATTTTCAACAAATCTTCTTGATGAATCGCATCACAGGTCTTTCCCCCCCAAAGCATGATGACATTTGGAAAGACCTGACTAAACAACAAATATGAGATTAGAGACATAAACAATCATAAATATTTGCTTTAATAGACTTGGTTTAAAAAGGTCACCAAGAAAAGAGTACTTCGTGGTAGAAGTAATTTGAGGCTCAGGGCTTCTTTCACAGCATTTTATAAACATTTCAGACTCTAGATGTTGCCAATGTTCATGTCCATCTATAACTCAATATTATAAATTCATTATATTATTTCTTTGACATCTTTCAAGTAGGATATGCATATGCTCAAGCCATTGACCATTTAATCAGATGCGTAAAGCATATGTGCGGCCGAAGTAAACCAAATCACCAATATATCTCACTTTCCAAACTGAGCACGTTTTTCAGGCTGCGAGTTCATAACAAGTTCCTCCACGTTCAACTTGATTCCAATGAATGATTCAGATCCACTCAGTTCCCAGCATTAACAGGGTTCTGGTGTGGAGGAAATGAGGGAGGTGCACTGTGGTAGAGACCTGGATCCGGCTGCTGGAATCCATGGGACGATGGTACCGGAGCTGGTGCTTGCTGGTAGACAGGCTGCTCTGGGTAGGCACCTGGTTGTGGAGGGAATGGATTCTGCGGTGGGAATGGATGCTGGGGTGGGAATGGATGCTGGGGTGGAAAAGGATGCTGGGGTGGAAAAGGATGCTGGGGTGGAAAAGGATGCTGGGGCAGGAAGGGATACTGGGGTAGGAAGGGGACCTGTTGTGGGAAGGGAAGTGGCTGTGGAAACACTGCCCGCGGCTGGAAGCCAGGCTGCTCTGCATAGGAAGGTGGTTGCTGAAACTGGGAAGGTGGCTGGGGGGAAGATTGTTCTCCACGAGAAGGCTGCTGGAAGGCAGGTTCTTCTTGGTAGATAGCCTCCTGCTGCAATTCAGGTTGTTCGGCTTGATAAGGCTGAGACTGGATGTCAGGCTGTGGTTGGACGGCAGATTGAGGCTGGAAGGATGGTTGAGGCTGGAAGACTGGTTGTGGCTGGAAGGTCGGATCTGGATGGTAGGCAGGCTGTGGCTGGAAGGCAGGATCTGGTTGGTAGACTGGTTGAGAGTAAAAGGCTGGCTGAGGGTGGAAGACAGGTTGCGGCACTTGTGGCTGGAATCTTGGTTGCTGCTGGAAGTGAGGTTGAGGGAAGGGTTGAGGCTGGAAGTGAGGTGGTGGCATAAAGCGAGGCTGTTGAGCCAAGACGGGTTGCTGCTCAAAAAAGGATTGTTCAGCCAAAGGAGTTTGTTGCTGAAAGGAATCTTGTTGAAAATCAGGCGGCTGTTGAATGGGGACTTGTTGCTGGAAGGGAGGCTGGTGGGAAACCGGCTGGAAAAAGGCAGGCTGGTGGTGGAAAACTGGTTGCGGCTGGAAGGGTGGCTGTTGCTGGAAGAGAACTGGTGGTTGGAAGGCAGGTTGCAGTTGGTAGGGATGTGGCTGGTAGAACGGTTGCTGGAAGGGTAGTTGCTGTTCCAATGGAGTTCCTTCAGTGGCGTCAGGCTGTTCCTGGGAGTCTGCCGGTGCAGCTGAGGTAGATGAGTCAGGGTCCAGCGTTACCGAGGCAGGAGAAACAGGGTCAGATGCTGTTGAAGCTGGCGTAGTATGGCATGGCGAGGCAAAAGCAGGGGCGGCTGCAGCAGAGGGTATTCGAGAAACAAAGGTCGGAGCAGCTGGATCAAGGTCAGTACCGTTATCCAAAGGTGTTGAAGTCTCATCTCCACGTAGTTTCTGGAGAGTCTGGACTTTAGAATGCATAGATTCTGGTGCTTGCTGTTGAGGAGTCTGCATTTCAGGAAGCTTTGGCGCTGGCTGCCGAAGGATCTGGACTTGAGGCATTGGCTTCAACTGCTGTCGGGGAGGATGGACTAGAGCAGGCATTGATCTAGGCTGCTGTCCGGGAGTCACAACTTGAGCAGGCATTGGTGCTGGCTGCTGTCTCGGAGCCTGGACGTGGGGCGTGAGGACTTCAGGCTGCATTGGTGCACGCTGCTGTCGGGTAGTCAGGACAACTGAAGGCATTGGTGCAGGCTGTTGTTGGGGAATCTGGTCTTGTGGTGACCGCATCAACCGTGGTGCTGGAGCGCTGATTTCCTCTGAAGTTGCCTGATTAGGGTAGTGTTCACCTCTCTGTTGGATGTGGCGTACAACCATGGTTTTTGGGTCAGGGTAAGACTGGTCGGAGCTGCGATCAGGTCTCTGTTGAATGCGGAGGACACTCCTTTGAGGAGAGTGATGATCTGGCCTGAGCCTTCTCTTCCCTGCATTTGGGGTTGGCTGGTAAAGTTGACGTTCAGGCAGTTGCTGAGAACGGTAAATTCTCGTCCGAGAGTGTGCCTGACTCTTTTCCATGGTCAGTTGTTCTCTCAGCTGGCATAGCTCCTTCATAACCGACTGAGTCTCTGCTTTCATTTGCATGACAAGGCTTTTCTGGATTTGCAAACCCTGAGTGAGATTGGCACTTTGAGCACGAAGCTGAGAAACAGTCCTCTGTAAGTCCCTCACCTCATCAGTGTGGCAGGCAGCCAGTCTTGTTTCTTGAACAGTTTCGTGCATTTCATCCAAGTTTGACAGCAGTTGTTTCACTTTCACAGAGAGGTTTCTGCACGCCACACAAGTCAAGAAGCCCGCAGCATCTTGAATGCCTTCCAGGATGCAGGCGTAGTGAAACCAGTGTGTACAGATTACACACTTAACCATTCTTCCACAGTCTTTGCGTCCAAACTTGCAGAGATCTTCATCGCAGATCAACTCGTGTGTTTCTTCCTGCTTCCTCCGTGACGATTTGCTGCGTTTTCCTTCTGCAATGCTGCTTGATTCATGAAAGATTGATCCACCTGATGCATTCATTTTACGGCTTGATTGCATCTCTGCAAAGGAAGTAGTAGACCAGTAGGTTTTTGTTTCCTTTGCTGGGGAAATAGCCGATTTCGTCTTGGAAACTGGCCTCTTCTGCAGTTTCTTGCCGATTGCTGCCATTTCCTGACCTCGGACATTTGAAACCTTCCCTATTTCATTTCGCTTCAGACGGAACATTTCCCTGCTAGTTTCTGTGCGACTTTCTGCATTTCGGCCTTCTCTTGTCTTAAGGCAAATGGTATCCACATCTGCAGCAGCAGGGGAAGATTTGCCACAGTGCAGAGTGTCAGCTGTGGTGCCCTGTACTTCTTCATCTTTCTGACCTTCCACGGGAACAGAATGTTGTCGTGGGACCAAAGCAGGAAATTCCAATGGAGTAAAGTCACCATGCTTTGACAGAGCACGTGTAACAGTAATGGGCATTCGAGGTGCATTCTGAACTCGCCGGAACCTGGAAACATCCCCGACAACAGAGGATGGCTTGGTTTTTGCTTTCGGTGTGGAATTTTTCTTCCTTTTGCCTACAGACTCCAAATCGAACTTAGGTTTCACATACTTGATGGGGGCCAGTATGAGAGGTTCAATGGAAGCAGCAGGCTCATTCACTGAATCAGGCTTTTTTTCAGGAGTGGCAGTCAGAGTGTCTTGATCCACCTGTTCAGGCGCAGCGTTACGCATCTTTCCCCTCGATTCTTTTGACATGGAATATTTCTTTCCAGCTTGATCCTTGGGTTTGTCCTCCATCCGAAGACTAAATCCAGCAGTTTGTGAAAATCTGACAACCTTTTCAGCAGGAGCCCTTTCCATACGTCCAGCAGGTCGTGATGATCTACCAACCTTTTCTGCAGGTGTGCTTTCTGTAGTAGGAAGTTCAATTCCCAACAGGTCTGAGACAAGTTGCATCTCTTGGGCATATTGATCCTTCAGCATTGCTGCATTACTTCTCGATCGATCTTGTTCTCCGTGTCTGCCACTTGGCCTACCTAAATCAGCAGATGTACTTTTTGACGTTGCCCTGGACCCTGAAGTCTCTGATGACTTGTCTTTCTTGGAGCCTTGGACAGGTGCATTCACAGAATCGGACACACCTAATGGTTTGTCTCTTTTCTCGCCCTGTCCAAGCATGTCCATGGTCTTTGAAGCGTTGGGTGATTTGGCCGTCTTCCTGCCTTGGACTGGTGTTTCCACGGGATCTCTGACACCTACAGGTTTGTCTTTCTTCCTGTCTTGGACTGGTGCTTCTTCTACACTAACAGGATCAGACACACCTAATGATTTGTACCTCTGCCAGGCTTGGACTTTCACATCTACAGAATCAGTGCCAACTGACGGTTTGTCTCTCTTCCCGCTTTGGACTGGTGCAGTCACAACCTCTGGAACATCTGATGGTGTGTCTCTCTTTCTACCAGGGACAGGTGCAACCATGGAATCAGGAACCCCAGATTGTTTGCCTCTCTTTCCGCTATGGACTGGCGCAGCCACGACGACTGGAGTAGCCACAACATGTTGTATATCTGATGGCTTGTCTCGTTTCCTCCCATGGTCAGCTACAACCATAGAAACGGAAACCTCAGAGTGTTTGTCTCTCTTCTCACTTTGGTCTGATTCAGCCACATTGACTGGTGCAGTGACATCTTTTGGAATATCTAATGGTTTGTCCCTCTTTCTGTCTTGATCAGGTGCAACCATGGAATTAGAAACTCCTGATGGTTTGTTTCTCTTCCCATCCTGACCAGGCGCAGCCGCACACTCTGGAACATCTGACGGTTTGTCGCTCTTCCTGTCTGGAGAATGTTCACCTGATTTTTCCAAACTAGGATCAGCATTTTCTCTTCCTATCTTCTCTTTGGCTGCATTTGTATCGCTCTCCCGACAATGAGGTTTCCATACCTTTGGCTCTGAACCGGAAACTGTAACTGGTAGTGGTTGCTCTTTCCTCCCAGTGCGAGCAGTTTTGGCTTTTTCGTCAATTTGATTCGTTTCTCCTGCAACCATCTCTTCATCAGCATATCTACGTCTCCTAATTGATGGGGCTCTTTGTTCCTTTGGCTTTGAATCGGGAACTGATGCATCTGAACGTTTGCATGTCGGCTTGCCTTGGATTGGAACGTCCTGCTCTCCAACAGTTTGCCCAGCATCATCTCCCGCAAGCTTCATTTGGGCAGCACATATACCCTCATTAGTCACTGGTGTTTTCAGTTCCTTCGACTCGGTTTTGGAAACAGAGGCCACAGATGTTTTTCCTAGCCTCATCACTTGGGTCTGGTCACGTGGTTTCTCAATACTTCCCACACTTCCTCCTGTAGATTTCCCTTGATCTTTTTTTCCATCATTATCTGAAGTCACTACTTTCAAGTTCTTTGATTCTGAAACTGGCGTTGCAGTTGCTGCATGTGTGTGTGTGGAGACCACACTGTGCATTCCGTCATTAATGGTTTTGGTGTCATTGCCACCAATCTTCTCTTTTCCTCCACCAGATCCCTCTACTTTCTTTGCTGTGGCAGAGGGAACCTGTGATTGTATGTTGCCTTGAAAAACTTCTGACTGGGAAGCAGTAGTAGTCACCACATTCGTCATTCCCTTGTCCTGACCACGCTTTTCATTCATCCGCCTCCCAATGAGGATAACAGGCACGTCAGTTCTGGGATCTCTGGGATACAGAAACTTGGGAGCATTGCCTCTCCTTGAGTAACCAGCATCCTGACTGCCCTCAGACCTTGCATAGGTGTCAAACTCCTGCGCAGACGATGCTGCTTCTGGCTTTTTCTTAGGGCGTTTTTCAATCTTCTGCCAATCACCAACAGACACGTCTTCCTCTTTGACTGGACTCTGCACAGTCTCTTCAATGCGCTTGTGTTTGTAGGATTTTAGATCCTTGCAAATCTCGCTTTCAGTTGCTCTTTTCTGTGGTGTATTCTTTTCTGGTGTGGCTCCCTGAGGAAGGACTGTCTCTGTCCTAGCATCATGTTCAGAGTCTCTTTTCAGTGATGGCGGAGGCTCCTTCACTGGAGAGGACTTCACTGTGTCTGTGTCTGATGAAAGAAGTTTCGGTGACTGTGCAATCGGAAGTTGTGGATTTGTACTTCTTTTGGTACGTCCTTTGCCAGACTCATCAAGTGTCCCTTTGGTCTTCTTTCCCCCAGTCGAATGCTTCTCATCCAAGAAATCAAGAATGGCTTCAATGGAATTACCTCCAATGTTTGCCTTGCCCCGTTTCAGATTTGCATGCTTGTGCTTGGAACTGAACTTGGGCTTTCGTAGGTCATACTTAAAATATATGGCACACTCTCCATCACAATTTCCACCGCCACAGACAATCCGAGCATCTCGTCCTTGTGCTTGGGCATCATGGACAATCCGAGCATCTCGTCCTTGTGCTGGGGCACATGAGATAGTACGGACTCTTATACTAATATTAGTCGGAGGATTTGATGGCGTTTCGGCCATTTCTATTGTGTCAATATTGTTCGTCTGATATCAGAACCCACTGAAGTCACCAGTGTCCAACTAAGTCTTTGCTCCAGTGACAGGTGCTGATCTTGAAAAGTTCACCTTCCCTTTCACCCTGGACAGACTTGATCAAGGCACATGACGAATAGGACAACCTTGTTCCTCACCTTTATGTTGAAAAGGCTGTCGGAAGCTAAGTGTACTCTGTAAAAAATATGTGGGGGAAAAAACAAACTTGTTATCTGTGAGTGAAAGTAACACATTGTGAAATAGTCAAGTTACTCTTCCACACTGATTAGACATTGTATAATATAAAAACGCATGTGCAGTGAATAACCGAACTTTTACATTTGATATCAATATCCCACACCATGACCTTTATGTAAACAATCAGATTTCAGCCAAATAATCATTGTGTCTTCAGAAATGTATCAATGTCTAATGAAGTGTCCACATTGGTTATTTCTCAACTAGTTGTGATTAGGATGATAGTATCATTATTTAGGATCATAAGGTACCGCATTTAGCTTTTGGGTATAAATCAATAAGAAAATAAGTAAATAAATAGATAAATAGATGGATGGATGGATGGATGGATGGATGGATGGATGGATGGATGGATGGATGGATGGATGGATGGATGGATGGATGGATGGATGGATGGATGGATGGATGGATGGATGGATGGATGGATGGATGGACGGACGGAGGGACGGAGGGAGGGACGGAGGGATGGACGGACAGACAGACAGACAGATAAATAAATGAATAAATAAATACTTGTTTATTGAAACTTTAGTCTTGTTGTCCTGAAGTTCTGATGAACAAAAGTGATATTCATGTGAAAAGGTAAATGCTGGGTCATATAATTATCTTTTATGAAAAGGAAGAAAAAAAACCCAGAGATCTCTGTCTGAGCTGATGTTAAAAAACATTTAAATGTTCCAACTTTTCAAATACTGAACAGAATTTTGCACTTAACTCACAGGCTCATGGTGTACGGTGTCTTATTAACACATATTTTAGTCTAATGAAAAAAACCTCTTCAGAACAAACTGAATCATTCCCAACATTTACATGGCTCCCTAGACAGTGTGGAAACTCTGAGCATCAAACAAAAGTGTGTTTTAAAAATAAATGAATAAATAAAAGAATGTACTATCCTAGTAACTGTGACTCAAACAATGCTGATCTCATGTCATAACAGTCAGTGCAGCAAATATTGATTTTTCTTTTTATTCTTTAATGAATCCACAGTTAATGGAGCAAAACCTTTGTAAGAAGAAAGTTTAGGAGAAAAACGTCCAAAAATAATGGTTGTACTCAACACACACACACTCACACACACACTCACACACACACACACACACACACACACACACACACACACACACACACACACACACACAAAACAAGAATGAAGGGTCCATAACATGTTTTACACCAAGAGCACAGGTGGATTATTTGGGGGTAGGGGGGCTGGTATCCAGGCACACAGTATGACACAGGTTAGTAAAAATGTTTCTTCTCCTATGAGTCATTTTCCTTGGGGGAAAAGTTTTCTCATGTGTAAACTTGGGATGTATGCATAAAGGAGTATAATGAGACAATTTACAGAATTGTTTAACTCCAAACTCATAACTGTAACCTAACATTGCATTTATTTCTTGTAGTTTATTTTTCAGAATAACTCCAATGTATTCTCAAAATGTTATTTACAGGCGATACCAATTTCCATGAAAGTCTTCCATCCAAATAACAAAAGATAGTACAACATTGTGAATGAAAAAATGAAGAAACCTTTTGATAGTCACCCAAATAGGAAAAAAAGTGTGCGTTTCAGTTTTCTAGAAAACTGCAGAATATAAATTTTGTTAATTCTCTACTAATGGAGGATGGGTAGGGGGTGGGGGGGGGGGGGGGGGGGGGGGGGGGGGGGAGGGGGGAGGGGGGAGGGGGAGGGGGGAGGGGGGAGGGGGGAGGGGGGAGGGGGTAGGGGGGAGGGGGTGGGGGGTGGGCATGGGGGGGTTGGGGTGGGGAGGGAGGTTGAGAGAAAAGGGAATTTTCTTACACAGCATACATGATTTTGATGAACTAATTATCTAAATTTTTTGTGAAATTTGGTTGCAATTTTAGGTCAGCACCCATTTCTGTGTTCTGCTTCATGGACGATACCATGGTTGTTGCACATGGTGAAACAGAAACATGCTGTTTCTATTTCTTTGATCCAGAAATGTTCTTGTTCCACATGAGGTGTTACACACAGTGAAACTTGTTTTAGTGAAACAAATCAGTTGACTCCATATTCACCATATATGGTTACATTCATCATCATTGGAGATGTCATCTGCACAACAATGGTGCCAGTCAGCAATGATATAATTGCTGCAATGCTGCTGCCACTGTGATTGTCTTGCAGGAGAGGAGGAAAAGGCGAAAATGAATGGAATGGGTGTATGATTGGCTGCAGAGGAGGCCACAGCTATGTGCTCAAAACTGTCTTGATTTATCACTCCTTGAACCACTCTACTACATTATAAGCCATGTATTATTCTGCATCTCAGTGCCCCAACCTTCGACTTGTACGTCAATGTAATTTGAACGATGTAGCAGTTTACATGAACTATTAATGTATTCTTCCTAGAGCTACAAGAAATCAATACTGTTAATTGGTTATGATTTCTGTATATGTGAATCAGTATTTCTACAAATTGGTGTTTTGCATGTGAACTGAAGAAGAAAAATGTTGGACACTGTTGACTTGTGTGAGGAGTAAGAGCTATGATTGAAGGCACAAGGAGTGAGAAGTGTTCCAACTAGATGACAGTCAGAAATGTTCAGAGAAATGCTAGAAAAATAAAACAGGTCCTAAGTCATAAAAATGTGCATTTCTTGTGCAATGATATGTCTCTGTTTCAACATGTGCAACAGCCTTATGTCTTGAAATGTACCCATGTTGTCTTCTGACCAAAAGAAGAAAAAAGGAAGATGGGAAACAAGAAAATAAAAGCAACTTCTCTCATGTGACTTCTATGCTTCTCCTTAAATAGGGTTCAACTGATGATGGGTTCCAGCAGATGAGGAAGCATCTACTGACAGTTGTCATTTGTAATTCTCTATACCTTTTGATACATTAGAAATACAAGTATACATGTATGCTGATGCAAGAAAAATTGAGTGTGACCACATAATAGCATGCTTTGCCAAGTATCACAGAACAACATAGTTAACTACCATTAGTGCAGATGCATTGAATCATTATAGTTCCAGTGAGATTTTTAAAGAGAGCTGAACAATTTCAATAATGCCACAATAACATTGAGAGCAAGCTATCAACTTACCAATGGTTGAAAACCAAGTTCAGCAAATGCTGTCCCAGGTGAGGAATTGGAGAACCTCAGGCTTTGTCAGGGCTTCAGCCAAGGACTTATGTTGCAGTCACTATCGGCTGTGTTAAGTCCTGTAAAAATGGACACTATGTTATCTCCATTACCCAGATACCAAGTTCCTGTAATTTAAGGATGTAGTGAAGTGCTCCATAAAGTACATGAGTGAGAAGGGAAAGATAGGATGTAGTTAAACCATTTTTCCAATGTGCATGGATAGAGCCATTTTGTTGATAAAAACCACATCAGGTAGTTTTAATAAGAACAAGTGGTTTGTATCATGATAGCACTCTATGCAAAGTAGATGAGAACAACATTTCTATCAGAGTAAAATAGTTCTATTTACATAGAACCACTGGGTACCAAAAAATGTTAATGCCATCAAATGTTGAAAGATTTTCATGGTGTACCCTGTGAGCAATGGAAGCAAGCTTACCAGTAGGAATAATGGTGGTGCTGATGATGTTTGGGTAGAATAATGGGAGGATCTTAGGCTCTGCCAGAGCAAATCCCAATGAATCAATGCTGCCGCAACTGTTAGCTGGCTGACAACCTGCAAACAAGGACACTTTGTTTTATCTCCATGCCCTCCTAATGAAGTTATTGTAAGCTACAGGTGTAATGAAACAGTTACACGTGTATGCATGTAAAATGTCTATAATGTGCACGTTTTTTACATTCTGGGAGGGGGGAGGGGGAAAGGAGTGATTTTTTTTAAGCTGATTGGGATGGATGGGCATACATTTGCTGTTCAACTGATGTACCTTCATGGCTTCATATGTACAAATTCAGTGGCAACTACACCTCATTGTGATAGGAAATGATGAAAAATAAGCATTACAATAGCTCTCCATGGAGAATGTCCAAGAACACTTCTGTCACGAAACGGCAGTTCCTTTCATGAAGTAACACTAAGTGTTTCTGAGTATCACTGCCATTGGTAAGACGTCACTAAATCAATTTAGTTCGAATTGATTAGTTAAGTCAACCAAAAAATTGAATGAGAGCAAGTTTCTGATACAGAGCCACACATCTACATGGGATGTACATGTCCAGGTAAAGTTTCAGACTTCAGGTGGGGACTGAACCTGGGACCTCCAGGTCTGAGAGGCCTTACCATTGAGCTGCTGAAGTTCTTGACCAATTCTTTCTGCATTGTCAGTTTGTAAATTGCCTTACTTTTTAATTGTCATGATGTTGGTCCTCCATACCCAGATATTCTGGATCTCAAAGAACATCTGCTAGTAGTCATAGGTGTATTCCTTATCACTCAGTCTGCCCAAAGAGTCATATGAGCAAGGCATTATCATACAAAGGCAAGTAATCTGAATAATCCCAATGTACATGTAGTGTGAAGTTGGATATGAAAGGACTTTAGTCTCTGTATAGGCAATGTCAGAAGTACCAAGCTCTCAGGCAAAATTAGCTGAAGACCAGACAAAAAGAAGGATCCTTTTTCATACCACTTTCTTCTTTGTCAAGGCTATGCTCAACACCCAGGCAATTAGGCAGCTATTTCATATTCACCTCAGAGGCTAACATCTCGATAAAACTTGCAGCCAAGTTGCTAGGGAGCTATGTCACATATGTATTTCTTTGGATTTAATCTAAAGTTAAATATCAATTGCATGTGCTATAAATGTGATGATTTCTCTGGAATTTTTCTTAAAATGTTATTTAGTTTGTGGTTGAAAAATCTCATTCATTCAATTTTCCAACTTTGGCCTCCTTTTCACTTGGACACACATTTTCTTCATTCCAAAATGTGCTAGACTAGCAGTGAGAGACTAGGAGAAGAAGAAGAAAAGCTAACCAAGAGTATCAGTTGTCACAGCAGCACTTGGAGACCCAAGAGTCTACACACAGCCACAAGTCAGGGATGGCATTCCCATCCTCTCATACAAACTGGTGGAAATTTCGTTGACAAGGAAAATTAAACTACTGGTGGATTAACTATACATAACCACAAGATTTACCATGAATGGAAACATCATGGCAGTGAATGTTGTACATAAAAAAGGCTAAAGTGCATTCATCCTCACTTGTCAAGACTGTAAAAGTTTTGCTCAATACAACTATAAGTCAACATCTAAAAATGTCCTCTATGGCTCTCCCACATTCACACCGTTTCCAATAGCTATTGACAATTATGATAAATGCCAAAACACTTTCTTCTCTTTATAAAAGATAAAAATATGAGCTGTTGTACTCACACAATGCAATTTATCCAACAAGAAGACAGGCAGCTGCCTTGTCAAATGGCTGGGGTTAAGGGTTCCTGAAACAAAAAGAAAAAAATTAATATTATCATAAAACACACACATGGTCAAGAGTACAGAGGTGCTGAGTATTGGTGTGACACAAATATTTTAAAATAAACTTTCTGATACAGTAGGTGATGTATAAACTGCACAGAAAAGAAAAACTGAATGTAATCTTTAGTTTAGTTGTATTTGAAGAAGACAGTTTGGAGTCTCATCTTAACTTGACACCAAAACTCATTCAGAAAAAAGCCACAAAAGATAAACTATTCAACACAAAAACTTTTTTGCAGCTTCAACATCCAAGTATTAATGATATTTTTGCTCCTAGGTCAAGAAGAAATGAAATAAAACCTTAGAGGTTAGCATTCGTCTTAACTCAACTTTACACAATGTCACACTTTCTCTCAATGACAGCATTCAATCTTTCGCGCAAAACATGAAAAAATCAAAGTTGAAGAAGATTTAATGAGCATCAAACAATGTGCAGAAACATTGATCTTTTGTCAACAACGTGAAACAAGTTTGGATTGTGAGTTGACAGTGTGAGGAGAAAGAGGCTCTGTTTTGAGATAGGGTAGTGAAATCGGCGTACTCACCACCTGCGTACTCTTGACCACATACACACACACACACACACATGCACACACACACACACACACACACACACACACACACACACACACACACACACACACACACACAGGATTAACAAACAGCAGCAGGTCATTGTCTAAAAAGATCAACACATTGTGCTTGGAGCTGCTATATGTACACTGAAAATGAAATCTTTAAAATTAAAATAACATCAAACTTTATCAATGTCTCACAAGGGATTCCTGGGTCTTGGCCTTGGGCAGGAATTCAGCATGGAGCCACTGCCCTGACTTGCTCTACTCTTCTGCAGCAGATTCCAGGGCGTCCACTTTCAATGGCGTTATTGGGAAGAACATGGGAGCTGCATGTGCAAAGCACAGGGTGATGTGGGCTCACCTTTGTCTTACGTATCTTCAAAGCTGACCACAGCCCAGCTGATTGTACACTCCACTTCCCACAGCACCCAACCAGTCGAATACATTGCAAGAACGCTCCCACCAACTGACCATCTGGTAATGGCTAACCGATAACCATGAAACATTTCAACAAATAAAATCTTCATGTACGAGAAAGCCAAGTGCCTTGGAAAAACTAAGTGCGATGATGGTTTAATCTAATTATCATAGTTCTAATGTCCCTGGTAGCCTTTTTCTCTTCCTGGGGACGTCCCTGGCTGAGCTGCAGCAGTAAACCCCGAAGGCGCAGCAGCCAGCAGTTACAGCTAACGCGGAGACATCGTGCGGCTTCGCATGCAACACTCAACAAAACTAATGTCCCAGATCACGGCCGCTAATCAAGGTAGACCTACCACAGTCGTTATCTCCGTGGAGATCTTCAGGTGGAGTCAAAGCATTCGAATTAATGGCGATAGAAGACGAAGTACAATCGTGCAAGGACGGTCACCGGGAAAGCGTGAGCTCAAGTAATTGTGGGCTAGCGTCGTTACTAGGATACCATGAGACATCAGTATTCACAACTACGAAATATTGTATGCCAGACATACTGTGCCTTTACTATTTAACAGACATTCAAAGATACGTGAAAAAGAAATAAGATGTGATCACTTCAGGGGGTACTTTTTTCTGCAGAGACTTGGCGTCATCCGCGGTGGTCTATGGTTACGCTTCTGATAAAACCTTCGAATGCCGTTCTCAATATGCTCTCTAGCCGCAACGACAAGTTTCGAATCCAGTACTAACAAATATAAAATGCGATTGCTGTGTACAAGCACAAGGCAACAGCGATAAAATAAACAGTATGAGGGTGGTGGTGGGTGGGCGGGAGCATTAACAACAGATGCACTGTTGCGATCACAAGTCGACATGGCCGGTGACCAGACCTTCCCATTAACTGTTATTAGTTTCCCTCTGCGGTTTTGTAAACCTGATCTCAACCAACAAGACAAGAGAAAAGTCTTCCTTACGTTGAAAAAGGACATTGTCCTTTTTGTTCCTATTTAATTCCCCTTGTTGCCAACGTTTTTTCTGCAGCGGCGTCCTCCGCCATGTTGTCTATATAATATGCAAATATTACTTCCAAAAACGGCATCAACGTTTTTTCCGTAGGCATACGATTTGTCAGAATAGTTCTGAACTTTCTAAAAATTTAAGTATTGTGAATCTAAATAGTATTTTTTGGTAATCGTCGTTGAATCATTAATCAATGTAAACGTTCCAAGTAATTTATGTCAACTCGTTATAAACAAGTTAACGTTATTTTGTGGATCCCATTTCTGTAATATCCGCGTACTCACTTTCCTTCAAAGACTAAAGTAACAAAACAAAAAGTAGTTGTCCTTCTGTAGATGTATGAAGACTATTCAAAGACAGTGCATGCCAAAGTTAGCTGGTGCATTGCAATGCATTGGCAATGCATTGCTAATATCTCCGCAGCTTCAGTACCCGATAATGTCAACATATCATAAGCCTGCTTTCACAGCTATCCACACATGAACCCAAGGCTGCCTTGTATTAATAAACGGCACTCTTGAACTTTCGCTCACAGAAACTTAGACTGTTTTCTCTCAAATGGTCTGGACCAATACAACGATGCTACAGCTGGCCTACTGGAGAGACCACCCATCCCCTTCAGTGAGTTAGTCTGTTTTGTTGTTGTTCTGGGTGTTTTTTTCTCTGTGTGTGTGCGTGCGTGCGTGTGCTTGCCCTATGGCGATTATATTCCAAGACATGACCAAAGTCCTATTTTAGCTGAAGTTCATTTATAGCAGCCGAGAAAAGTAGCCTAACGATTGCAAGAGACTGTTAAAGTGCGGCTCCATTTGTTACGTCAGTGTGCCACGAGGTGCGATTCTGCGCAAGGTCACCATAAGCTCACTGACTCAAGGTCCTAGGTCACCATGAGCTCGATGACTCAAGGTCTTAGGTCACCATCCCACTGATTCAAGGTCCTAGGTCACCATAAGCCCACTGACTCAAGGTCCCAGGCTAGCATAACCTCACTGATTCAAGGTCCTAGGTCACCATAAGCTCACTGATTCAAGGTTCTAGGTCACCATAAGCTCGATGACTCAAGGTCCTAGGTCATCATAAGCTCACTGACTCAAGGTCCTAGGTCAACATAAGTTTACTGAGTCATAGTCCTAGGTCACCATAAGTTTACTGAGTCATGGTCCTAGGTCACCATAAGCTCACCGACTCAAGGTCCTTGGTCACCAATAGCTCACTGACTCTAGGTCCTAGGTCACCATAAGTTTACTGACTCAAGGTCCTAGGTTACCATAAACCCACTGACTCTAGGTCCTAGGTCACCATAAGTGAAGAGGAGTGCGAAGAGAGACAAGAGGGAGCTGGTGGACAGACTTGCTACTGAAGCAGAAGAAGCAGCGGAGAAGAACGACATGAAGACCCTATATGACATCACACGACAACTCTCTAGGAGGAAGACGAACACCAACAGACCGGTCCGTGGAAGCAATGGAAACGTTCTCAGCAAGGCAGCAGACCAACTGGATCGGTGGAAGGAGCACTTCGCCAGCCTCCTCAACAGCACACCTGTTGGAAACCCTCCCATGGTTGAGGAAGGAGAGGACCTTGATGTCAGTCTGGACCCAATCTCCAGAGCAGAAGTGGTCAGCACCATCAATAAGATGAAGAGTGGGAAGGCACCAGGACCAGACAACATCCCACCTGAGGCTCTGAAGGCAGATCCTGGAGCCACAGCGGACATTGTGATCGATCTGATGCAGGAAGTCTGGGAGAGGGAAGAAGTGCCGGAAGAATGGAAGACCGGACACATTGTCAAAATCCCGAAGAAAGGAGACCTCAGCAACTGCCAGAACTGGAGAGGAATTCAGCTCCTGTCAATCCCAGGAAAAGTCTTCACCAGGGTGATCCTCGAGAGAATCAAGGAGGCCATCGACACCAGACTGAGGGAAGAGCAAGCAGGATTCCGAGCTGGGCGTTCCTGCACTGACCAGATAGCGACCCTCAGGATCATCATTTAACAGTCGCTGGAATGGCAGTCACCACTCTATGCCAATTTTGTGGACTTCAAGAAAGCCTTTGACATGGTGGATAGGGCAACCATTTGGAGAATCCTCAGACACTATGGCATCCCTCAGAAGATCGTCAGCGTAATCCAGAACCTCTATGAAGGCACCAGCTGCAGAG
>JAWQFJ010016935.1:0-19009 GCA_034096865.1 Theodoxus fluviatilis | reverse complement strand
CCCTTATCTCTACATCTCATGCCTTTGTCTACATCTTGCCCCTTATTTCTACATATCATCCCTATCTCTACATCTTGACCCTTATCTCTACATATCATCCCTATCTCTACATCTTGCCCCTTATCTCTACATATCATCCCTATCTCTACATCTTGCCCCTTATCTCTACATCTCATGCCTTTGTCTACATCTTGCCCCTTATTTCTACATATCATCCCTATCTCTACATCTTGCCACTTATCTCTACATATCATCCCTATCTTTACATCTTGCCCCTTATCTCTACATATCATCCCTATCTCTACATCTTGTCCCTTATCTCTACATCTCATGCCTTTGTCTACATCTTGCTTCTTATCTCTACACTTTGCCCCTTATCTCTACATCTTGCACTTTATCTCTACATATCATCCCTATCACTACATCTTGCCCCTTATCTCTACATGTCATCCCTATCTCTACATCTTGATCCTTATCTCTACATATCATGCTTTCTCTACATCTTGCCCCTTATCTCTACATATCATTCCTATCTCTACATCTTGCCCCTCATCTCTACATATCATCCGTAACTCTACATCTTGCCCCTTATCTTCACATATCATCCCTATCTTTACATCTTGCCCCTTATCTCTACATATCATCCCTATCTCTACATCTTGCCCCTTATCTCTACATATCATCCCTATCTCTACATCTTGCCCCTTACATCTACATCTCATGCCTTTCTCTATATCTTGCCTCTTATCTGTGCATCTCATCCCTATCTCTACATCTTGCCCCTTATCTCTACATCTCATGCCTTTATCTACATCTTGCCCCTTATCTCTACATATCATCTCTATCTCTACATCTTGCCCCTTATCTCTACATATCATCCCTATTTCTACATCTTGCCCGTTATCTCTACATATCATGCCTTTCTCTACATCTTGCCCCTTATTTCTACATATCATCCCTATCTCTACATCTAGCCCCTTATCTCTACATATCATCCCTATCTCTACATCTTGCCCCTTATATCTACATCTCATGCCTTTTTCTACATCTTGCCCATTATCTCTAAATATCATCCCTATCTCTACATCTTGCCCCTTATCTCTACCTCTTGCCCCTTATCTCTACATATCATCCCTATCTCTACATCTTGCCCCTTATCTCTACATCTTGCCCCTTATCTCTACATCTTGCCCCATGTCTCTACATATCATCCCTATCTCTACATCTTGCCCCTTATATCTACATCTTGCCCCATGTCTCTACATATCATCACTATCTCTACATCTTGCCCCTTATCTCTTCATAGCATCCCTATCTTTACATCTTGCCCCTTATCTCTACATCTGATGCCTCTCTCTACATCTTGCCCCTTATCTCAACATCTCATGCCTTTCTCTACATCTTGCCCCTTATCTCTACATATTATCCCTATCTCTTCATTTTGCCCCTTATCTCTACATATTATCCCTATCTCTACATCTTGCCCCTTATCTCTACATCTCATGCCTTTGTCTACATCTTGCCCCTTATTTGTACATCTCATGCCTATCTCTACATCTTGCCCCTTATCTCTACATATCATCCCTATCTCTACCTAGCTGTGTATCTCTACATATCATCCCTATCTCTACATCTTGCCCCTTATCTCTACATATCATGCCTTTCTCTACATCTTGCCCCTTATCTCTACATATCATCCATATCTCTACATCTTGCCCCTTATCTCTACATATCATCCATATCTCTACAACTCGCCCCTTATCTCTTCATCTCATGCCTTTCTCTACATCTTGCCCCTTATCTCTACATATCATCCCTATCTCTACATCTTGCCCCTTATCTCTACATATCATGCCTTTCTTTACATTTTGTCTCTTATCTCTTTATATCATCCCTATCTCTACATCTTATCCCTTATCTGTACATATCATCCCTATCTCTACATCTTGCCCCTTATCTTTTCATTTCATGCCTTTCTCTACATCTTGCCCCTTATCTCTAGATATCATGCCTTTCTCTACATCTTGCCTCTTTTCTCTACATCTCATGCCTTTTTCTACATCTTGCCCCTTATCTCTACATCTCATGCCTTTGTCTACATCTTGCCCCTTATCTCTACATCGTGTCCCTTGTCTCTACATCTTGCCCCTTATTTCTACATATCATCCCTATCTCTACATCTTGCCCCTTATCTCTACATATCATTACTATCTCTACATCTTGCCCCTTATCTCTACATGTCATGCCTTTCTCTACATCTTTTACCTTATCTCTACATATCATCCCTATCTCTACATCTTGCTCCTTATCTCTGAATATGATCCCTATCTCTACATCTTGCCCCTTATCTCTACATATCATCCTTATCTCTACATCTTGCCCCTTATTTCTACATCTCATGGCGTTCTCTACATCTTGCCCTTTGACTCTACATATCATCCCTATCTCTACATCTTGCCCCTTATCTTTACATCTCATCCCTATCTCTACATCTTGCCCCTTATCTCTACATCTCATGCCTTTCTGGAAAGTCTTGCCCCTTATCTCTACATCTCATGCCTTTCTCTAAATCTTGCCCCTTATCTCTACATATCATGCCTTTCTCTACATCTAGCCCCTTATGTCTACATATCATCCATATCTCTACATCTTGCCCCTTATCTCTACATATCATCCATATCTCTTCATCTTGCCCCTTATCTCTTCATCTCATGCCTTTCTCTACATCTTGCCCCATATCTTTACATCTAATGGCTTTCTCTACATCTTGCCCCTTATTTGTACATATCATCCCTATCTCCACATCTTATCCCTTATCTGTACATATCATGCCTTTCTCTACATCTTGCCCATTATCTCTACATATCATCCATATCTCTATATCTTGCCCATTATCTCTACATATCATGCCTTTGCTACATGTTGCCCCTTATCTCTACATCTCATCCTTTTCTCTACATTTTCCCCCTATCTCTACATATCATGCCTTTCTTTACATCTTGCCCCTTATCTCTACATATCATCCTTATCTCTACATCTTGCCTCTTATCTCTACATATCATCCCTATCTCTACATCTTGTCCCTTATTTGTACATCTCATGCCTTTCTCTACATCTTGCCCCTTATCTCTACATATCATCCCAATCTCTTTATCTTGCCCATTTCCCTACATATCATCTCTATCTCTACATCTTGCCCCTTATCTCTTAATCTCATGCCTTTCTCTACATTTTGCTTCTTATCTCTACATATCATGCCTTTCTCTACATCTCTCCCCATATCTCTACATCTTGCCCCTTATCTCTTCATCTCATGCCTTTCTCTACATCCTTCCCCTTATCTCTTGATATCATGCCTTTCTCTACATTTTGCCCCTTATGTCTACATCTCATGCCTTTCTCTACATCTTGCCCCTTATCTCTTAATCTCATGCCTTTCTCTACATTTTGCCCCTTATCTCTACATCTCATGCCTTTCTCTACATCTTGCCTCTTTTCTCTACATCTCATGCCTTTTTCTACATCTTGCCCCTTATCTCTACATCTCATGGCTTTCTCTACATCTTGCCCCCTATTTCTACATATCATCCTTATCTCTACATCTTGCCCCTTATCTCTACATATCATCCCTATCTCTACATCTTGTCCCTTCTCTGTACATGTCATGCCTTTCTCTACATCTTGCCCCTTATCTCTAGATATCATCCCCATCTCTTTATCTTGCCCATTTCCCTACATATCATCTCTATCTCTACATCTTGCCCCTTATCTCTTAATCTCATGCCTTTCTCTACATTTTGCTTCTTATCTCTACATATCATGCCTTTCTCTACATCTGTCCCCATATCTCTACATCTTGTCCCTTATCTCTTGATATAATGCCTTTCTCTACATTTTGCCCCTTATGTCTACATCTCATGCCTTCTCTACATCTTGCCTCTTTTCTCAACATCTCATGCCTTTTTCTACATCTTGCCCCTTATCTCTACATCTCATGGCTTTCTCTACATCTTGCCCCTTATCTCTACATATAATTACTATCTCTACATCTTGCCCGCTATCTCTACATCTCATGCCTTTCTCTACATTTTTTATCTTATGTCTACATATTATCCCTATCTCTACATCTTGCCCCTTATCTCTACATATCATCCCTATCTCTACATCTTGCCCCTTATCTCTACAAATCATCCCTATCTCTACATCTTGCCCCTTATCTCTACATCTCATGGCTTTCTCTACATCTTGCCCTTATCTTTACATATCATCCCTATCTCTACATCTTGCCCCTTATCTCTACATATCATCCCTATCTCTACATCTTGCCCCTTATCTCTACATCTCTTGCCTTTCTGGAAAGTCTTGCCCCTAATCTCTACATATCATGCCTTTCTCTACATCTTGCCCCTTATCTCTACATCTCATGCCTTTCTCTACATCTTGCCCCTTATCTCTACATATCATGACTTTCTTTACATTTTGCCTCTTATCTCTTCATATCATCCCTATCTCTACATCTTGCCCCTTATCTCTACTTATCATGCCTTTCTCTACAACTTGCCCCTTATCTCTACATATCATCTATATTTCTATATCTTGCCCATTATCTCTACATATCATGCCTTTGCTACATATTGCCCCTTATCTCTACATCTCATGCTTTTCTCTACATCTTGCCCCTTATCTCTACATATCATGCCTTTCTTTACATCTTGCCCCTTATCTCTACATATCATCCCTATCTCTACATCTTGCCCCTTATCTCTACATATCATCCCTATCTCTACATCTTGCCCCTTATCTGTACATATCATCCCTATCTCTACATCTTGCCTTTTATCTGTACATCTCATGCCTTTCTCTACATCTTGCCCCTTATCTCTACATATCATCCCTATCTCTGCATCTTGCCCCTATCTCTACATCTCATGCCTTTGTCTACATCTTGCCCCTTATCTCTACATATCATCCCTATCTCTACATCTTGCCCCTTATCTCTAACTCTCATGCCTTTCTCTACATCTTACCCCTTATCTCTACGTATCATCCCTATCTCTACATCTTGCCCCTTATCTCTAATTCTCATGCCTTTGTCTACATCTTGCCCCTTATCTCTACATCTTTGCTCCTTATCTCTACATCTTGCACTTTATCTCTACATATCATCCCTATCTCTACATCTTGCCCCTTATCTCTACATATCATCCCTATCTCTACATCTTGCCCCTTATCTCTACATCTCATGCCTTTGTCTACATCTTGCCCCTTATTTCTACATATCATCCCTATCTCTACATCTTGACCCTTATCTCTACATATCATCCCTATCTCTACATCTTGCCCCTTATCTCTACATATCATCCCTATCTCTACATCTTGCCCCTTATCTCTACATCTCATGCCTTTGTCTACATCTTGCCCCTTATTTCTACATATCATCCCTATCTCTACATCTTGCCACTTATCTCTACATATCATCCCTATCTTTACATCTTGCCCCTTATCTCTACATATCATCCCTATCTCTACATCTTGTCCCTTATCTCTACATCTCATGCCTTTGTCTACATCTTGCTTCTTATCTCAACATTTTTGCCCCTTATCTCTACATCTTGCACTTTATCTCTACATATCATCCCTATCACTACATCTTGCCCCTTATCTCTACATGTCATCCCTATCTCTACATCTTGATCCTTATCTCTACATCCCATGCTTTTCTCTACATCTTGCCCCTTATCTCTACATATCATTCCTATCTCTACATCTTGCCCCTCATCTCTACATATCATCCGTAACTCTACATCTTGCCCCTTATCTTCACATATCATCCCTATCTTTACATCTTGCCCCTTATCTCTACATATCATCCCTATCTCTACATCTTGCCCCTTATCTCTACATATCATCCCTATCTCTACATCTTGCCCCTTACATCTACATCTCATGCCTTTCTCTATATCTTGCCTCTTATCTGTGCATCTCATCCCTATCTCTACATCTTGCCCCTTATCTCTACATCTCATGCCTTTATCTACATCTTGCCCCTTATCTCTACATATCATCTCTATCTCTACATCTTGCCCCTTATCTCTACATATCATCCCTATTTCTACATCTTGCCCGTTATCTCTACATATCATGCCTTTCTCTACATCTTGCCCCTTATTTCTACATATCATCCCTATCTCTACATCTAGCCCCTTATCTCTACATATCATCCCTATCTCTACATCTTGCCCCTTATATCTACATCTCATGCCTTTTTCTACATCTTGCCCATTATCTCTAAATATCATCCCTATCTCTACATCTTGCCCCTTATCTCTACCTCTTGCCCCTTATCTCTACATATCATCCCTATCTCTACATCTTGCCCCTTATCTCTACATCTTGCCCCTTATCTCTACATCTTGCCCCATGTCTCTACATATCATCCCTATCTCTACATCTTGCCCCTTATATCTACATCTTGCCCCATGTCTCTACATATCATCACTATCTCTACATCTTGCCCCTTATCTCTTCATAGCATCCCTATCTTTACATCTTGCCCCTTATCTCTACATCTGATGCCTCTCTCTACATCTTGCCCCTTATCTCAACATCTCATGCCTTTCTCTACATCTTGCCCCTTATCTCTACATATTATCCCTATCTCTTCATTTTGCCCCTTATCTCTACATATTATCCCTATCTCTACATCTTGCCCCTTATCTCTACATCTCATGCCTTTGTCTACATCTTGCCCCTTATTTGTACATCTCATGCCTATCTCTACATCTTGCCCCTTATCTCTACATATCATCCCTATCTCTACCTAGCTGTGTATCTCTACATATCATCCCTATCTCTACATCTTGCCCCTTATCTCTACATATCATGCCTTTCTCTACATCTTGCCCCTTATCTCTACATATCACCCCCATCTCTATATCTTGCCCATTATCTCTACATATAATGCCTTTGTCTACATCTTGCCCCTTATCTCTACATATCATCCCTATTTCTACATCTTGCCCCTTATCTCTACATATCATCCCTATCTCTACATCTTGCCCCTTACATCTACATCTCATGCCTTTCTCTATATCTTGCCTCTTATCTGTGCATCTCGTCCCTATCTCTACATCTTGCCCCTTATCTCTACATCTCATGCTTTTCTCTACATCTTGCCCCTTATCTCTACATATCATCTCTATCTCTACATCTTGCCCTTATCTCTACATATCATCCCTATCTCTACATCTTGCCCCCTATCTCTACATATCATGCCTTTATCTACATCTTGCCCCTTATTTCTACATATCATCCCTATCTCTACATCTTGCCCCTTATCTCTACATCTCATGCCTTTTTCTACATCTTGCCCATTATCTCTATATATCATCCCTATCTCTACATCTTGCCCCTTACCTCTACCTCTTGCCTCTTATCTTTACATAGCATCCCTATCTCTACATCTTGCCTCTTGTCTCTACATATCATCCCTATCTCTACATCTTGCCCGTTATCTCTACATATCATCCCTATCTCTACATCTTGCCCCTTATCTCTACATCTGATGCCTCTCTCTACATCTTGCCCCTTATCTCTACATCTCATCCCTATCTCTACATCTTGCCCCTTATCTCTACATATCATCCCTATCTCTACATCTTGCCCCTTATCTCTACATATCATCCCTATCTCTACATCTTGCCCTTATCTCTACATATCATCCCTATCTCTACATCTTGCCCCTTATCTCTACATCTCATGCCTTTCTCTACATCTTGCCCCTTATCTCTACATCTCATGCCTTTCTCTACATCTTGCCCCTTATCTCTACATATCATCCCTATCTCTACATCTTGCCGTTTATCTCTACATCTCATCCCTATCTCTACATCTTGCCCCTTATCTCTACATATCATGCCTTTCTTTACATCTTGCCCCTTATCTCTACATATCATCCCTATCTCTACATCTTGCCCCTTATCTCTACATATCATGCCTTTCTCTACATCTTGCCCCTTATCTCTACATATCATCCCTATCTCTACATCTTGCCCCTTATCTCTACATATCATCCCTATCTCTACATCTTGCCCCTTATCTCTACATATCATCCCTATCTCTACATCTTGCCCATTATCTCTACATATCATGCCTATCTCTACATCTTGCCCCTTATCTCTACATATCATTCTTTCTCTACATCTTGCCCCTTATCTCTACATATCATGCCTTTCTCTACATCTTGCCCCTTATCTCTACATATCATCCATATCTCTACATCTTGCCCCTTATCTCTACATCTCATCCCTATCTCTACATCTTGCCCCTTATCTCTACATCTCATGCCTTTCTCTACATCTTGCCCCTTATCTCTACATATCATCCCTATCTCTACATCTTGCCCCTTATCTCTACATCTCATGCCTTTCTCTACATCTTGCCCCTTATCTCTACATATCATCCTTCTCTACATCTTGCCCCTTATCTCTACATCTCATGCCTATCTCTACATCTTGCCCCTTATCTCTACATCTCATGCCTTTCTCTACATCTTGCCCCTTATCTCTACATATCATCCCTATCTCTACATCTTGCCCCTTATCTCTACATCTCATGCCTTTCTCTACATCTTGCCCCTTATCTCTACATATCATGCCTATCTCTACATCTTGCCCCTTATCTCTACATATCATTCCTATCTCTACATCTTGCTCCTTATCTCTAGATATCATCCCTATCTCTACATCTTGCCCCTTATCTGTACATCTCATGCCTTTCTCTACATCTTGCCCTTATCTCTACATATCATCCCTATCTCTACATCTTGCCCCTTATCTCTACATATCATCCCTATCTCTACATCTTGCCCCTTATCTCTACATATCATCCCTATCTCTACATCTTGCCCCTTATCTCTACATATCATGCCTTTCTCTACATCTTGCCCCTTATCTCTACATCTCATGCCTTTCTCTACATCTTGCCCCTTATCTCTACATATCATATCTATCTCTACATCTTGCCCCTTATCTCTACATATCATCCCTATCTAAGCATCTTGCCCCTTTTCTCTTCATCTTGCCCCTTATCTCTACATATCATCCCTATCTCTACATCTTGCCCCTTGTCTCTACATATCATCCCTATCTCTACATCTTGCCCATTATTTCTACATATTATCCCTATCTCTTCATCTCATGCCTTTGCCACATCTTGCCCCTTATCTCTACATATCATCCCTATCTCTACATCTTGCCCCTTATCTCTACATCTCATGCCTTTGTCTACATCTTGCCCCTTATCTCTACATATCATCCCTATCTCTACATCTTGCCCCTTATCTCTACATATCATCCCTATCTCTACATCTTGCCCCTTATCTCTACATCTCATGCCTTTGTCTACATCTTGCCCCTTATCTCTACACCTTTGCCCCTTATCTCTACATCTTGCACTTTATCTCTACATATCATCCCTATCACTACATCTTGCCCCTTATCTCTACATGTCATCCCTATCTCTACATCTTGATCCTTATCTCTACATATCATGCTTTCTCTACATCTTGCCCCTTATCTCTACATATCATCCCTATCTCTACATCTTGCCTCTTATCTCTACATATCATCCCTATCTCTACATCTTGCCCCTTATCTCTACATATCATCCCTATCTCTACATCTTGCCCCTTATCTCTACATCTCATGCCTTTCTCTACATCTTGCCCCTTATCTCTACATATCATCCCTATCTCTACATCTTGCCCCTTATCTCTACATATCATCCCTATCTCTACATCTTGCCCCTTATCTCTACATATCATCCCTATCTCTACATCTTGCCCTTATCTCTACATCTCATGCCTTTCTCTACATCTTGCCCCTTATCTCTACATATCATCCCTATCTCTACATCTTGCCCCTTATCTCTACATATCATCCCTATCTCTACATCTTGCCCCTTATCTCTACATATCATCCCTATCTCTACATCTTGCCCTTATCTCTACATCTCATGCCTTTCTCTACATCTTGCCCCTTATCTCTACATATCATCCCTATCTCTACATCTTGCCCCTTATCTCTACCTCTTGCCCCTTATCTCTACATATCATCCCTATCTCTACATCTTGCCCCTTATCTCTACATATCATCCCTATCTCTACATCTTGCCCTTATCTCTACATATCATCCCTTTCTCTACATCTTGCCCCTTATCTCTACATCTGATGCCTTTCTCTACATCTTGCCCCTTATCTCTACATCTCATGCCTTTCTCTACATCTTGCCCCTTATCTCTACATATCATCCCTATCTCTACATCTTGCCCCTTATCTCTACATATCATCCTATCTCTACATCTTGCCCTTATCTCTACATATCATCCCTATCTCTACATCTTGCCCCTTATCTCTACATCTCATGCCTTTCTCTACATCTTGCCCCTTATCTCTACATCTCATGCCTTTCTCTACATCTTGCCCCTTATCTCTACATATCATCCCTATCTCTACATCTTGCCCTTATCTCTACATCTCATCCCTATCTCTACATCTTGCCCCTTATCTCTACATATCATGCCTTTCTCTACATCTTGCCCCTTATCTCTACATATCATCCCTATCTCTACATCTTGCCCCTTATCTCTACATATCATGCCTTTCTCTACATCTTGCCCCTTATCTCTACATATCATCCCCATCTCTATATCTTGCCACTTATCTCTACATATAATGCCTTTGTCTACATCTTGCCCCTTATCTCTACATATCATCCCTATCTCTACATCTTGCCCCTTACATCTACATCTCATGCCTTTCTCTATATCTTGCCTCTTATCTGTGCATCTCATCCCTATCTCTACATCTTGCCCCTTATCTCTACATATCATCCCTATCTCTACATCTTGCCCCTTACATCTACATCTCATGCCTTTCTCTATATCTTGCCTCTTATCTGTGCATCTCATGCCTTTCTCTACATCTTGCCCCTTATCTCTACATATCATCTCTATCTCTACATCTTGCCCCTTATCTCTACATATCATCCCTATCTCTACATCTTGCCCCTTATCTCTACATATCATGCCTTTTTCTACATCTTGCCCCTTATCTCTACATATCATCCCTATCTCTACATCTTGACCCTTATCTCTACATATCATCCCTATCTCTACATCTTGCCCCTTATCTCTACCTCTTCCCCCTTATCTCTACATATCATCCCTATCTCTACATCTTGCCCCTTGTCTGTACATATCATCCCTTTCTCTACATCTTGCCCGTTATCTCTACATATCATCCCTTTCTCTACATCTTGCCCCTTATCTCTACATCTGATGCCACTCTCTACATCTTGCCCCTTATCTCTACATCTCATGCCTTTATCTACATCTTGCCCCTTATCTCTACATCTCATGCCTTTCTCTACATCTTGCCCCTTATCTCTACATATGATCCCTATCTCTACATCTTGCCCCTTATCTCTACATATTATCCCTATCTCTACATCTTGCCCCTTATCTCTACATATCATCCCTATCTCTACATCTTGCCCCTTATCTCTACATCTCATGCCTTTCTCTACATCTTGCCCCTTATCTCTACATCTCATGCCTTTCTCTACATCTTGCCCCTTATCTCTACATATCATCCCTATCTCTACCTTGCCGTTTATCTCTACATCTCATCCCTATCTCTACATCTTGCCCCTTATCTCTACATATCATGCCTTTCTTTACATCTTGCCCCTTATCTCTACATATCATCCCTATCTCTACATCTTGCCCCTTATCTCTACATCTCATGCCTTTCTCTACATCTTGCCCCTTATCTCTACTTATATCCCCCATCTCTATATCTTGCCCCTTATCTCTACATATAATGCCTTTGTCTACATCTTGCCCCTTATCTCTACATATCATCCCTATCTCTACATCTTGCCCCTTATCTCTACATATCATCTCTATCTCTACATCTTGCCCCTTACATCTACATCTCATGCCTTTCTCTATAACTTACCTCTTATCTGTGCATCTCATCCCTATCTCTACATCTTGCCCCTTATCTCTACATCTCATGCTTTTCTCTACATCTTGCCCCTTATCTCTACATATCATCTCTATCTCTCCATCTTGCTCGTTAACTCTACATATCATCCCTTTCTCTACATCTTGCCCCCTATCTCTACATATCATGCCTTTATCTACATCTTGCCCCTTATTTCTACATATCATCCCTATCTCTACATCTTGCCCCTTATCTCTACATCTCATGCATTTTTCTACATCTTGCCCATTATCTCTACATATCATCCCTATCTCTACATCTTGCCCCTTATGTCTACCTCTTGCCCCTTATCTCTACATATCATCCCTATCTCTACATCTTGATCCTTGTCTCTACATATCATCCCTATCTCTACATCTTGCCCGTTATCTCTACATATCATCCCTATCTCTACATCGTGCCCCTTATCTCTATATTTCATGCCTCTCTCTACATCTTGCCCCTTATCTCTACATCTCATGCCTTTCTCTACATCTTGCCCCTTATCTCTACATATGATCCCTATCTCTACATCTTGCCCCTTATCTCTACATATTATCCCTATCTCTACATTTTGCCCCTTATCTCTACATATCATCCCTATCTCTACATCTTGCCCCTTATCTCTACATCTCATGCCTTTCTCTACATCTTGCCCCTTATCTCTACATCTCATGCGTTTATCTACATCTTGCCCCTTATCTCTACATATCATCCCTATCTCTACTTTGCCGTTTATCTCTACAACCATCCCTATCTCTACATCTTGCCCCTTATCTCTTGTCACGTGATCCCTATTAAAATAATAGGATGGGCCAGCTGGTGTTATTGCTTAAACAGGCTCGCCAAGCGGAAGTCCGCTAAAAGGGATCAGGTTTACAACTAATCCTACTACTCCCACCTTGAGAACTATAAAAGGTAAACAAGACAAATAAACAAAGTAAATGATGAACCACCACTGCAGAAGGTAAATTCAAACACAAAGTTTAATCAAGCAATGTTCAAACAAGAAGGCCACCAAAGTCGGCAGTGCGACAACGCCGGTACTTGGGGGCTAAATCAAAAGAGAAGCAATAACAAATACTCCGTCAGTACGGAAAGGTATCAGCAGGCTGACTTGGGAGTCACCCTACTGTTACAACAAGCAAGGTCAAGGACCCAAGGCACTCCCGCCTGGGACGACACAAAGTAAACAAACACGGCAAAGCTGAGCTGACCACGAGTCAGGTCAACGATACCAGTGTATAACAAATAAGGTCGGAAACAGCAGAATTTCTAGACTTCCCTCTCCTCTACACGAATTCACTGAAAGTGCCCCAAACGTCCCCTCAGCCTTCAAACAGGCAACAACACGAATTTCAGGGAAAAAACCCCACTTCCATGGGGGAATACGAAGAATAAACGCAAATAAGAAAAAACACCCTCTCGTGATAACAACGAAGTACCTCAACGTGAGGGTTAAGTCATCAGATACTCAATAGAGAGGATGAACAAATTGTAAACAAATGCATCTTACCAAACAGCTGTCTAAACGAGAACAGCTGTTACTGACGTCCAGCGAAGATACGTCCAAAGTAAGTCCAGTCCAAAGTAAGTCCAGTCCAAAGTAAGTCCAGTCCAAAGTCCGCGGATCGACCGATCTCAAATCACAACACTCATCTCCTCACCCCTACTGGGCTGACACACTGACTGCCCTGGTCAGGTGAACTACACAATAACAGCTGACAACTACACGTCAGCACAACGACGAAACACGTCTACTAGACGAAACTTTAACTGATTTACGCTGCGCTCCTGCGCAGCGGAAGGGGAGGCAGACAGGAAACTCCGTTCCTATCTCCGGGAAACTCAGCAGGTGTCGAGGCGAATTATCTACTTCAGCGTAGAACAGCTCGCTCGATAACCCCCACACAACGTAACTCGTCGTCAGAGGCTCCTAGTACAGCAGAACAGGGCTGTCTGCTGCCACCGGAAGCGTTCCACCAATCCCGTGGCATTCCACATCCACGCCCCCAGTGACGCGGTCTCCCCGACTCGCACGCGGCCTTGACCTCCCGTCACGCAGCAACCTTCTGGCCGCTAGCCTGCCAGACCGTCTGGCGTCAGTGGACACACGTGGCCTCGAGCCACGTACAGAGAGAGAGGCCTAACCCTCTGTCCAGGCGAAAAGTGTAGCGACGGAACTTCCCCCCACTTACACAGACACAAATAGTCTCAAACCAAGCAGCCTGGAATGAAATGAATGAGTAGCGTAAGTTCACCATATAGGGAGTGATTACTACAGAACAGGGGGCATCTCAAAGCATCCGCTCCTACTCAACAACCAGGGGCGTTTACTGAATTACTGAAGACCCTTTTTACACACAATGATTCAAATAGCACATTACTCAGAGGTCCCGCGAGGTGACAACGACTCGCGGAATTCACTTACTTTACAGATAATTTACTTGTCCCCCCTCTTCAGACCATCCCCCTCACTCGACCCCGACCCAACGTTTCGAATAAAGGAGAAAATTCTCATATCTCACCTCAACACGAAGGCTGTGAAAACCCAGTCGCCCACAAGCCTCTCCTCACGTTCTCACCAGAGAACGCCAGTCCACTCTAGGTCGATACAAGACCTCTCAGAAGCACCTGTTGCTTCCACGTCGAGAGATAGCATTTTCACGGGACGCTTCACCATGCCTCCCCGGGCCCAGTAGAATGACCGTCTACTTCCACGAGCAAGGACTTTCCTTGGAATGCACTTTCCAAATCTCTGCGACGTCGTTCCTGTGGAACGTACTTCTGCAAGGGCGGACGCTTGTCCCACAATGCCAGAAGTTTCAAGACCCAGTCTTGATAAGAGTTGGCGCGTAGCCACTTACTCTTCTAGAGCTCCTATGACTCTACGTCTGTCTGATCCAACGACCAGAGATGATATGATGAGTCTGGCGCGAATTAGCCCATCGAAGCTCGTAGAATAATGTAGTCACGTGGCCCTAGGCCAATCAGGGCTCGCATTCCAGAATACTAATGACCCGTGGGGTGTAGACCCCGTATGTGAGATGCGCATTGCGGCTGTCGTCCAGGTAACTGCCTACCTGGCACAATCGGCGGCGGGAAAAGCTCGTGACCTCTCATACCCCGACCTACTTGGCCCTGGGGTCACTGACCCACCAGTCACGTCACACGTGCTCTATGCCCATGGCAAACTGTCCATCATACGCACACCCACACACCCACATTTCACACACACACAGTCGCACTCACGCGCAACATCTCTACATATCATGCCTTTCTTTACATCTTGCCCCTTATCTCTACATATCATCCCTATCTCTACATCTTGCCCCTTATCTCTACATATCATGCCTTTCTCTACATCTTGCCCCTTATCTCTACATATCACCCCCATTTCTACATCTTGCCCCTTATCTCTACATAGCACCCCCATCTCTACATCTTGCCCCTTATCTCTACGTATCATTTCCCTATCTCTACCTTGCCGTTTATATCTACATCTCATCCCTATCTCTACATCTTGCTCCTTATCCCTACATATCATGCCTTTCTTTACATCTTGCCCCTTATCTCTACATATCATCCCCATCTCTACATCTTGCCCCTTATCTCTACATATCATCCCTATCTCTACATCTTGCCCCTTATCTCTACATCTCATGAGTTTCTCTACATCTTACCCCTTATCTCTACATCTCATGTCTTTCTCTACATCTTGCCCCTTATCTCTACATCTCATGCCTTTCTCTACATCTTGCCCCTTATCTGTACATATCATCCCTATCTCTACATCTTGCCCATTATCTCTGCATCTTGCCCCTTATCTTTACATCTTGCCCCTTATCTCTACATATCATCCCTATCTCTACATCTTGCCCCTAATCTCTACATATCATTCCTTTCTCTACATGTTGCCCTTTATCTTTACATCTCATGCCTTTCTCTACATCTTGCTCCTTATCTCTACATATCATCCCTATCTCTGTATCGTGCCCATTATCTCTACATCTCATGCCATTCTCTACATCTTGCCCCTTGTCTCTACATATCATCCCTATCTCTACATCTTGCCCATTATCTCTACAAATTATTTCTAACTCTACATCTTGCCCCTTATCTATACATCACATGCCTTTTTCTACATATCGCCTCTTATCTCTGCATATTTTCCCTATCTCTACATCTTGCCCCTTATCTCTACATCTTGCCCCTTATCTCTACATATCATCCCTATCTCTACATCTTGCCCCTTGTCTCTACATATCATCCCTATCTCTACATCTTGCCCATTATTTCTACATATTATCCATATCTCTACATCTTGCCCCTTATCTCTACATATCATCCCTATCTCTACATCTTGCCCCTTATCTCTACATCTGATGCCTTTCTCTACATCTTGCCCCTTATCTCTACATCTCATGCTTTTCTCTACATCTTGCCCCTTATCTCTACATATCATCCCTATCTCTACATCTTGCCCCTTATCTCTACATATCATGCCTTTCTTTACATCTTGCCCCTTATCTCTACATCATCCCTATCTCTATATCTTGCCCATTATCTCTACATATCATGCCTTTGTCTACATCTTGCCCCTTCTCTGTACATATCATGCCTTTCTTTACATCTTGCCCATTATCTCTACATATCATGCCTGTGTCTTCATCTTGCCCCTTATCTCTACATATTATCCCTATCTCTACATCTTGCCCCTTATCTCTACATATCATGCCTTTCTTTACATCTTGCCCATTATCTCTACATATCATGCCTTTGTCTACATCTTGCCCCTTATTTCTACATTTCATCTTTATCTCTACATCTTGCCCATTATCTCTACATATCATGCTTTTGTCTTCATCTTGCCCCTTATCTCTACATATCATTCCTATATCTACATCTTGCCCCTTATCTCTACATATCATTCCTATTTCTACATCTTGCCCCTTATCTGTACATATCATCTATATTTCTATATCTTGCCCCTTATCTCTACATCTCATCCTTTTCTCTACATCTTGCCCCTTATCTCTACATATCATGCCTTTAATTACATCTTGCCCCTTATCTCTACATATCATTTTGATCTCTACATCTTGCCCCTTATCTCTGCATCTCATCCCTATCTCTACATCTTTCCCCTTATCTCTACATGTCATGCCTTTCTCTACATCTTGCCCCTTTTCTCTACATATCATCACTATCTCTACATCTTGCCCCTTATCTCTACATATCATCTCTTTCTCTACATCTTGCCCCTTATCTCTACATATCATCTCTATCTCTACATCTTGCCCCTTATCTCTACATATCATCTCTATCTCTACATCTTGCCCCTTATCTCTACATCTCATGCCTTTCTCTACATCTTGCCCCTTATCTCTACATATCATCCCTATTTCCACATCTTGCCCCTTATCTCTACATATCTTCCCTATCTCTACATCTTGCCCGTTATCTGTACATCTCATGCCTTTCTCTACATCTTGCCCCTTATCTCTACATATCATCCCTATCTCTACATCTTGCCCCTTATCTCTACATCTCATGCCTTTGTCTACATCTTGCCCCTTTTCTCTACATCTTTGCCCCATATCTCTACATCTTGCCCTTTATCTCTACATATCATCCCTATCACTACATCTTGCCCCTTATCTCTACATATCATCCCTTTCTCTACATCTTGCCCCTTATCTCTACATCTCATGCTTTTCTCTACATATTGCCCCTTATCTCTACAAATCATCTCTATTTCTACATCTTGCCCCTTATCTCTACATATCATCCCTATCTCTACATCTTGCCCCTTATCTCTACATATCATCCCTAACTTTACATGTTGCCCCTTATCTCTACATCTCATGGCTTTCTGTACATATTGCCCCTTATCTCTACATATCATCCCTATCTCTACATCTTGCCCCTTATCTCTACATATCATCCCTATCTCTGCATATTGCCCCTATCTCTACATCTCATGCCTTTCTCTACATCTTGCCCCTTATCTCTACATATCATCCCTATCTCTACATCTTGCCCCTTATCTCTACATCTCTTGCCTTTCTCTACATCTTGCCCCTTATCTCTACGTATTATCCCTATCTCTACATCTTGCCCCTTATCTCTACAACTCATGCCTTTGTCTACATCTTGCCCCTTATTTCTACTTATCATCCCTATCTCTACATCTTGCCCCTTATCTCTACATCTAATGCCTTTTTCTACATCTTGCCCATTATCTCTACATATCATCCCTATCTCTACATCTTGCCCCTTATCTCTACCTCTTGCCCCTTATCTCTATATATCATCCCTATCTCTACATCTTGCCCCTTGTCTCTACATATCATCCCTATCTCTACATCTTGCCCATTGTCTCTACATATCATCCTTTTCTCTACATCTTGCCCCTTATCTCTACATCTGATGCCACTATCTACATCTTGCCCCTTATCTCTACATCTCATGCCTTTCTCTACATCTTGCCCCTTATCTTTACATATGATCCCTATCTCTACATCTTGCCCCTTATCTCTACATATTATCCCTATCTCTACATCTTGCCCCTTATCTCTACATATCATCCCTATCTCTACATCTTGCCCCTTATCTCTACATCTCATGCCTTTCTCTACATCTTGCCCCTTATCTCTACATATCATCCCTATCTCTACCTTGCCGTTTATCTCTACATCTCATCCCTATCTCTACATCTTGCCCCTTATCTCTTCATATCATCCCTATCTCTACATCTTGCCCCTTATCTCTACATATCATGCCTTTCTTTACATCTTGCCCCTTATCTCTACATATCATCTGTGGCAGTATACAGTTTTCATGCAAAACTCCAGCTACCGCTTCCCATGCAACTGGTAATGAAATACATACATAAATGATGGAAAATACTAAAGCAACAAATCAATGAGACACTGAGGGGTGAAAAATGGGTTTTCAAAA
>JAWQFJ010016933.1:0-14475 GCA_034096865.1 Theodoxus fluviatilis | reverse complement strand
TATATATATGTGCACGTCCACGATATTGCCTAACACTATCAAAAACTGGGGGTCTGGGTAAAGACACTTGAATAAAACTATCTAACACAGTCAGCATGCATATATTTCAAATTTATATGGGTTCTTTAAATGTTTTTGTAATGCTATGACCAATAGTTTTTGACTCACATGCGAAGCAAAAGTGAGTCTATGTACTCACCCGTGTCGTCCGTCCGGGCGTCCGGGCGTCCGTGAAAAACTTTAACGTTGGATTTTTCTCAGAGACTATTAAGTCTATCAACACCCAATTTGGCATGATGGTGTATGATGACAAGGCCTCAAAAAACATACATAGTGACTTATCCTTGCTTCAAGGTCAAGGTCGCAGGGGCCATAAATGTTGTCTAAAAAACAGTCATTTTTCACATTTTCTCAGTTTTCTCTAAAGTTTTTGAGATTGGATACCTGACCTATATATGGTATAGGGCAAAGTAAGCCCTATCTTTTGATACCAGTTTGGTTGACCTTGCTTCAAGGTCAAGGTCACAGGAGCTCTTCAAAGTTGGATTGTATACATATTTTGAAGTGACCTTGACCCTGAACTATGGAAGATAACTGTTTCAAACTTAATAATTATGTGGGGCACATGTTATACTTTCATCATGAGACACATTTGGTCACATATCATCAAGGTCAAGGTCACTTTGACCCTTATGAAATGTGACCAAAATGAGGTAGTGAACCACTAAAAGTGACCATATCTCATGGTAGAAAGTGCCAATAAGCACCATTGCGCTTCCTATGTCTTGAATTAACAGCTTGTGTTGCATGACCTTTGATGACCTTGACCTTGGGTCAAGGTCACATGTATTTTGGTAGGAAAAATGTGTAAAGCATTTCTTAGTGTATGATGTCATTGGTAGGTTTAGTTGTTTGACCTTGACCTTGAAGGTCACCTGAAGGTCAAGGTCATGTAAAGGTCAAGGTCAAGCATGTGAGTCGTATGGGCTTTGCCCTTCTTGTTATAGTTTTGCTTTGCAGAGATTCACAAAAAAATAATTAAACTCGTACGAAGCGGAAAAATGGCGCCGAAAAACGGGACATTTTGCGACGCCACTTTTGAATGCTTGTTATCTTGTGCAAATTCACCTTACAAAGTATAGATTGTGTGAAATAATTCAAGTTCAATTATTAATTTAGTCATATTTCAGTGGAAAGTCGCCACAAAATAAAAACAGAGGTAGTTCTACCGAAATAAAAAAGACCTATGCGTTCGTTACTCTCGTTTCCACCACCCTTGCTCAGAGGAAAAAAATCGAAACCAAACATGTGTACATAAATGTGTTGAAGAGAAGGTTCAAATTACTTTTCCTTTCATTAGTTTACTCATACAACTGCATAGTTTTATTCTTCTTTTGGTATTAACCAATTTCTTGGGACTATTTTGATGGTCAGCGTCGGTCGTTTCCATGCGTTACTTACGGAAGGTACGCGTGTACCAAACGTGTTGCTATATTTTTCCGCACTCGAAACGGCTACAAAGGAAGCTTTTGTCATCCTGCAGTCAATGAACACGTTTATGGAAGGATACGTCATAGTACACGCGATTTTTGACCAATGAGAAGGCTTCATTTCCTTCATTTCCTTCTGTAACGTACGTCATTTTGCTACACATGTGCAAAGCTTTCAGTTCGTTTGATCCGTTCGATCGACCATCTTCATCCAATTTGGGTAAGTAAAGCATTCTACATTAGTTTTTTTATTAATACAATTCAATAGTTTCGTTCATGGGTCATGAATAAATACTTTATGACTAGTTTTTCTCTGGCCGTGCTTTCTCTATCCTGATCAACGCCATTCTGGTTTTGGTTTCTGGTGTTACTTACGAAACTCAATCGTCGCGGAGGAGCTTATCACATCGATTGATTTGGTCAGAATCACATCATGTTTGTTTTCATAGAACTAAATTGATGTTCCCTCATGCTAGATATCAAAATAATACCTTTTATAATGATATACGCATGTGATCGCCACGCTGGTTACAAAGAAACCAAACACTGCTCGGCGCCATTGCAGTTTTAGTTTCTCTCTTACTTACGAAACTCGATCGCAGGAAGGAGATTATCGTATCAATTTATTTGGTCAGGATCACATCACGTTTGATTTCATATAACTGAAATCATGTTTCATTATGCCAGATATGATAATAATGCCTTTTATAATGATGAATGTATGTGATCGCCACGTTGGTAACAAAGAAACGAAGCACATGGTCAGTGCCATTGCTGTTTTCGTTTCTCGCTTACTTACGTAGTCAATCGACACGGAGGAGGCTATGTCATCAATTAATTTTAATGGTGGGGGAGAAATAATATCAGCTTTGTGTGATATGAAGGCTTTTCAGCAGGTCTTTATCTGTTTAATTTTTTGACTCACATGCGAAGCAAAAGTGAGTCTATGTACTCAGCCGTGTCGTCCGTCCGTCCGTCCGTCCGGGCGTCCGTCCGGGCGTAAAAAACTTAAACGTTGGATTTTTCTCGGAGACTATTAAGTCTATCAACACCAAATGTGGCATGATGGTGTATGATGACAAGGCCTCAAAAAACATACATAGTGACTTGACCTTGCTTCAAGGTCAAGGTCACAGGAGCCATAAATGTGGTCTCAAAAAGTCATTTTTCACATTTTCCCAATTTTCTCCCACGTTATTGAGAATGGCGACCTTAGCTACAAGTGGTATATAGGTCAAAGCAAGCCCTATCTATTGATACCAGTTTGGTTGACCTTGCTTCAAGGTCAAGGTCACAGGAGCTCTTCAAAGTTGGATTGTATACATATTTTGAAGTGACCTTGACCCTGAACTATGGCAGATAACTGTTTCAAACTTAATAATTATGTGGGGCACATGTTATACTTTCATCATGAGACACATTTGGTCACATATCATCAAGGTCAAGGTCACTTTGACCCTTATGAAATGTGACCAAAATGAGGTAGTGAACCACTAAAATTGACCATATCTCATGGTAGAAAGTGCCAATAAGCACCATTGCGCTTCCTATGTCTTGAATTAAGAGCTTTGTGTTGCATGACCTCGGATGACCTTGACCTTGGGTCAAGGTCACGTGTATTTTTGGTAGGAAAAAATGTGTAAATCATTTCTTAGTGTATGATGTCATTGCTAGGTTTAGTTGTTTGACCTTGACCTTGAAGGTCACTGAATGTCAAGGTCAAGGTCAAGCATGTGAGTCGTATGGGCTTTGCCCTTCTTGTTTATTTTATGTGTTTGTTAATTTTCTTACCTTTTGTCCTCGGTAAGTTTCAAAGGAAACCATAGTTGGTTTCTTTGTAACTTACGATACCACACAACATTTTTTTTAGTGAAGCGAGGATTCCATACATGTTTTGAAGAATGTATTAATAACTTTTGATGCAGAAAGGTTTTTGTCTTGAATAGATCCTTTTTAGTACAATTGTATTAGTGTGATTTGACAGGAGCTTGATGTAAGTTACTTCAGAAACCACAGTTTGGTACGAGGAATTGAATTTCAGTTAATTGTAGTTTGATGGTGAATTTTGAACAAGTAAAGTGCTCACTTGCTTAAAAAATAAATGCCCTATCAAAAAGTTAGACATCTCTGCCAGATTGTCTAAATTCGAAGTCATCATAATTGTTAATTTTTTAAACTTTTTGTCTTCTGTGAGTTTCAAAGGAAATCATGGTGTTGTTTCTTTGTAACTTACAATAACACACAACAATTTTTTTTGTGAAGCGAGGATTCCAAATTATGTTTTTGAAGAATGTATTAATTTACTTTTGATACAGTAAGGTTTTTTGTTTTCAATAGATGCTTTTTAGTACAAAAAAGCATAAAGTGGATCAATGTACCACATGTATGTCTTGCAAAGATGTTACAAATAACTGTTTATTTTGTTTGCAGGCCAATGCACCGGCTGTGGACTTGGACCCAGCTGCCCCTCGTGCCGCAGACCAAGCCCAAGATGTCGCAGGTGCCCTGCTGAACAAGTTGTAAGTTCTTTTGCTGCTGTTTTTTGGTAACCTAAATCTGTTCAAATTCAGGACTATGTGATAGCTATTTCCACTGAAGCAGAATTATGTAATCCAGATATTCCATTGCATAAATTATAAATTTATGTTCAATCTACCCATTTTTCTAATCTTGACATTCTTTTTCTGTTTCTTTTCTATATATTAAAAATGTGTTTTCTTTTCTTTTTTTCTCTCTTCCACCAGAGCACCTGGTGTCTTTGTCAGAGTGCTAGTCATCCCAGCAAGTGGACGACGCGACCAGGGCAAGATCTTCATGGCCGTAGTGACGAGGATGTTGGACGAGGGGAAGCTAGATGTGACCTTCCTCCGAAACAAAGCCAGCCAGAGTTATTATACATACCCCCTGGCTGAAGATGACTCAACCATTACCATGGCTGATGTCATTGAAGTAATGCCGGAGCCGAAGCTTGGGCGGCGCGGCGAAATTTATTTTGAATGAAACGAAAAATTAAATCGTGCCAACTAAAATTTTGTGTTTGTCATTTTTGGGGTCTTTTTTCTTTAGTGTGTCATTATATATTCCCTTTCTTAGGATACTAGAGTGCGCATCTCCAGAAAATTGTGTTCTAAAATGACTGGAAGTGCGCATTCATGATTTGGTTTCCATGTAACTTACGCAATATTCTTTAATTATTTGAAATGTGTTCTGTAGTACAGGCATATACATTTCATAAGCTAGAACAAGGACTGCATAGGTGTTGATTTCCATTACCTTTTTTGTAAAATTTGTTTCCATTTTGATACAGTAAAAACTGCATTATGTGTGTTTTGCGTAAGTTACGGTTTCCTCATAAGTATCACTCGATCTACTCTATCAAAAAAAAAAAATCTTTTCTTTTCTTAATAAGGTTATTTGGTATCAAATGCAAACATCTACATATAAATTCTTGGCTAACTATTGTTAAAAGAGTGTTTAAAGAATGCAAGGTGGAAACCATGTTACTTACATCATGGCTTGCGGATCATGTTTTATTTCTTAAATTGTGCGAAAACCACAAGACATTTTTTTTACAAAAATTACTAGGCCCACTCAGGAAAGACTGAGGCTTCCAGACAACAGCAGTACATGTAAATAGCTTTTGGTTTATTTTTCAGTAGGTATGTCCCACCTAGTGTTAGGCAATATCATGGACGTGCACAAATGTTTTCATTTCTGGGATCTATTTTAGGCTGACACCTGGAGGCTCCTCTTGCTTTAAGTCTGCACTCCTAAACTATTTCTGAACAAAAACAATAAAAACCAAACTTTTAAATCGTGCATCAATGAATACTGCTAAACTAGAAAGAAAGAGAGAGAGAGAGAGAGAGAGAGAGAGAGAGAGAGAGAGAGAGAGAGAGAGAGAGAGAGAGAGAGAGAGAGAGAGAGAGAGAAAGAGAGAGAGAGAGAGAGAGAGAGAGAGAGAGAGAGAGAGAGAGAGAGAGAGAGTGAGTTTGTGTGTGTGCGTGCATGCTACAGAGAGAAAGAGAGAGGGGTGAGGGTGAGAGAGGGAGGGAGGGGGGGGAAGAGAAGGAGAGAACTTCACTTCTGACAGCAGTTTTCCAAAGCTTGCCCACTGAAAGCTACAGGAATGCTAGACTGCCTGCATTACAACACAAGTGGCTTCCTATCTCTACACACTCTGACAAGACTTGAGCAAAAATAACTCTTATCAGCTTTCAGTCCAGGAGCAGATATCTGTATCCTCCTCTACAATCCAATATCTGTTTTGTTCCATCTCGTTACTATGTAATTGCAGACTAGACAACACTGGACTACCTTGCTTATATCTCTTCCAGAATGGCATTCATAACAGACTATTCGGCTCCCCAGCAGTACAGTCATGCAGTAATTGACTTACATCATGAGAAGGCAAAGTACATGGTCAGCGGTACAGATAACCAGTTAGTTTTCACTGACAGACATAAAAATATTGAGGGATGTATTTGCAGGCATAGAAAAATATGTGTCTATGGACATATGTTTGTTTGTATTTTTCTAAACATCGTGGAACTGAAATACTTACAAACTGCTGTCTGGACCAGATGATACAGTGTCAGAAAATCTATCAAGCAAGCACTTGATTCCCCACTTCTTACCCATGTCAACTTGCAATGTCTGGTCTGTGTCTACTTTTAAAGCAATCATAAACAAACTCTGCTGACTCTACTGAGATTTCCTTCCTTCTGTTCATCCAGTCCCACCCTGCCTGCCACCCCTGCAAAGTTTCCATCCCTTCTCCATATCTGCCCCATCTGCCTGCAGTCGTTGGGCTCAGCAATACCCCATTCTGTGAGCTAACCCTGTGGACTTTCCCTTCCTTCCCAAAATCCCTCCCAGTGTGCCATTCTTCCCCAAATCTACGTGCGTATTCCATTCTATTTCTACCATTCAATTCTGAAGACTCCTTTCTTCTCCCAGAAGTGTTAAAATCTGCCTGCCAACTCCTTTCTGCTTGCTAATCATGCGGAGTCTCCCTTCCCTCCCCAGATTGGTTTCATCATCACTCCAGCTTCCCTCCCATCTCCAGACTGGTCCAGCTCCCACTGCTCACCAAGACTTGCCTTCCTGCCAGACACAGCACAGAGCTGATGATTGGTCCAACTTTGACTGCTCTCCAAGACTTGCCTTCCTGCAAGACATTCCATCCAACACAGCACAGAGCTGATGATTGGTCCAACTCTGACTGCTCTCCAAGACTTGCCTTCCTGTCAGACACTCCCAACACAGCACAGCTGATGATTGGTCCAATGCTGACTGCTCTCCAAGACTTGCCTTCCTGCAAGACATTCCATCCAACACAGCACAGAGCTGATGATTGGTCCAAGTCTGACTGCTCTCCAAGACTTGCCTTCCTGCCAGACACAGCACAGAGCTGATGATTGGTCCAACTTTGACTGCTCTCCAAGACTTGCCTTCCTGCCAGACACAGCACAGAGCTGATGCCAAGCAGCAGGTCCCAGTTAGCAGTGAGACCACAAGCCCAGCCTCAACTCCACCCACCCACCCCTTGCTTCCCCATTTGATTTGTGTTCATTCTCTCCTGCCCCATGCATGCAAGTGTGCAAGTCTGTACAACTACAGAATGCACAACAAGTAGAGCACACAGTATGAATAGTTTGAGTGTGTCTACAAGCATACCTGTGATCTGCACATCAACCTGTCCCAACCTGCTGCCTTGTCTCCCCCTGAACTTTTCCTACCAGTCTGAGTAAGGGATGAATTACTTTCAGACTGGAGTGGGTACCTCCAGGGTACAAGAGCAGCTATGAATTTCAGATTGATTGATGTTTCAATCTTGGTAAATTCACTGAGAACAAAAACATAACTAGCACTACTGTACAAGTATCTCTCCCCCATGTTCACACTGGTTTCCCATCCATGCCAGGTTTGTTGCTTGTCGTGCTTACTCCTAAGTTTGTCCCAATGGAAGGCCAGAGGAGATCCCTCCTGTCACATGTATAGGCACTCTTCTCATAGCACTAGCAATCCCCATAGATCTCTCCAATAGTGTGCATGTATATGAAAGAATTCATACAGGTGGAACTTCAAGGGAGCAACAAACTACGGAGCACTGAAGCTGTATGGAGTCACAAAAGCCCAGCTGGCATGGACCAAGTTCTCTAAGGCCAAGCACTGTCTGCACACCACGCAGGTGAGCAGGAGCTAGTCTACAATTACACAGCAGACTCCTGTCCACACCAAAGGGAAAAGGCAAGGTGAAATGAACCAACTTTCATGCCGTCCAGTCAATCATTCTATTGCAAAATCTGCCTGGTGATATGTTTTTTACCTAACACCCTCCTGACCCTTCAATAAAATTGTGGACTCGGCCTGAGAGGTGATCTTCTTTCCCATGCCTTTTCCTGTGATGTGACTTACACATGATCATCAGGGTTACTGTCTACAAAGTTTGTCCACTTTGGGTGTGAAGTCTCCATCAACAGTACCCCCCCCTGTAATTCTTGCATGACTCACTCACACACACACACACACACAAACACACACACAAACACACACACACACACACACACACACACACACACACACACACACACCTGAAGAAGTCTTCTCAAGAACACAGAGGGATGCCCATCACCTGAGAAACCTAGCCCAATACATCACACACACACAAACACACACACACACACACGTAAATCACTAATTACGTCCATGATAATACAGGAGTGCTACATCCAGAGGGCTACAGATGCCACACAGCTGTTATGAAAGTTTGTCTTTGATTAAGACTGTACACAAGTTTCCCCATTGCTGATTTCCATTCAACTTCCTCTGTTGCCAAGTGGAAGTCCCACGGTCATTTCACTTGATCAAACACAGCAAGACAGACCATGGTCAGTTTCACTATGACAACTTGAGGTGACCTGCAATTGGAGTAAAGAAATTGTTTACACCAATTGTCCTAAAAACCTCACAATAAATATGCGAGACTATATAAAACTATGAAACACATGTAAATACTAAAGAACATGTTTGATCATGCAGACTTCCAAACTTGAGAAGGGAACAGGTGATACTCATCCTTTCGGTACACAAAGATCTCGTTAGGTTCAATCAAATACATGTTTTAAAAAGCGAGCAAGGAAATGAATCCACAGTGAAGAACAAACTGTTTCAAACGCGACACCACTGTACCAGGCAGCAGAGATGCCAACGCGACACCACTGTACCAGGCAGCAGAGATGCCAACGCTGCGAACGCGACACCACTGTACCAGGCAGCAGAGATGCCAACGCGACACCACTGTACCAGGCAGCAGAGATGGCAATCCACAGAGCCATACAATTAAGCGTCGTCATCACTGATGAAGATGACTTCCTGGGTGCCCTCCTCCTCATCCGTATCAAGGTTGATGCTGGTTTCCTGTGGAAATGAGCTGGCCACTGCGAGTCCATTGCTTACCTCCTCCCCCTCCATGTTCTGGCTGTTGTCCCCGTCGGAGCAGGGAGTGAGGGGGGTGTAGGTCAAGGTGCCACTCATCCCACTGCCCATGGCGATCGGCTCCCCTGGGATCCCTATGCTTGGGAAGGACAGAGACACATAGGGCAGCCCAGAGGAGAAGGGCATGGAGGAAACTGGCATGTTGACATACTGCACATTGCCGTCTGGGTTGGCTTGAAGGTACACCAAGCTGGCATCTGTCTGCGGGGCACGGGTGCCATCCCCCATCTGGTCGTCTGCAGGATCCTGCACAGAACCAATGATGTTGTACTGCCTCAGCAAGTCATCCATATCATTCGGAGTCCGGTACTGTGGCTCCAAGTAGGGTGTGGGGCGAAGGACAGACACGGAGCCTACTGGGACCACAGTCCCATTCTCAAAAGACCGACTAGTGGATAGCAAGAGGGAGCTGGGGCGCTGCTGGGAGCTGGGGTGGGGTTGAGAGTTCGGTTGGGGTTGGGGGCCAAGGTGAAGGGTGGGGTTGGGGTTGGGGCAGATGTTAATGAAGGGTCTGGGGTGTAGAGTTGGTAGGGACTTCTTTGCAGTGACTGAGGGTGCCCTGTGGGGACCACCCCCTCCTGACTGCAAGATAGTTGGGGTGTGGGAGCCTCTGTTTCTCATTGGGCCTTTGAGCTCACCCTGGCATGGAGTGTATACAGTCTTTCTAATGGTTCCGCCGGCCTCTTTCCCCTTGAACGTCTTCTCCACCTCCTTGGGCTTCATCAGGACCTTCCTGGGCTTCCCGTGCAGACAGAGGCCTGCCGCTGTAGGCCTTGGGGCAGTGAAGCCAAGCAACTGACCAGACGCTGGACGCACCGTCTGGCAGCCCAGCATCCTGGGACCTGAAGCTGGTTCTTGGAGGAAAGGGGTGGACTGGAAGGTGGAACCTGGAAGTTGGTTTGACAACACTGTTTGACTCGGCACAGGATTCACTTGACTAGCACCTGAGGGGGTGATTACCTCATCCACAATCATGATGAGGTCATCATCATAATGGATTTCTTTCCGAACCACCCTGGTTCTCCATTTGTTGATGTCTTCCGTGGTCAATTTCTTCAGAGCCACGGAGCACCCCTTGCACTTCCTCAACAGTACGCGGCTCCGCTTGGTCAAGCCTGATGCTATGACTCTGTCAAACTCCCGACGATGAACCTTGTTGAACTTGTACCCATGACACCAGGATGGCTCTGTCTTCCTCCAAGAGCAGGGGAACACTCGAGCCCGCAGTTTTTCACCATTGTTAGATTTGCAATATTCATTATATGACCTAATGATGTTATATTCTGGTGTAGTGATCTGAAGCACAGGTAGCAGCCGTTGGAAAAGGGGCGAGGAGAAAGGGATCTTTCTGAGTACCTTTTTCATTTGGTCATCAAGAGATTTTGATTTCCCTTCATCTCTTTTCTGCTGTTCCTTTTCCACTTCCACCCCATCATTTGCTGGTGCAGGTGATGCCACTTCCTCATTTACCTCCTCCTCTGAGTCTTCTATTACTATGACATCATTTTCTTTCACCGCATTTCCAGAATTCTTCCCTTCATGAAGTGCGTCTTTGTCTTCATTACCCTGAAGGTTTTCACTGGCAGGTTTGCTGTGAGACAAGGACAGAGTTCGACGCCTGCCCCCTGTGGAAATGAGAGAGTGGGTGGGGGAGGCAGCTTGGAGGGAGACGGGGTACATGGAGCCTTTCTCAGGGGACAGGGCGACCATGTCCACATCCCCTTCCTCCCTCTGGTCCCGGGTTGCACCCTCTGCAGAAGACTGACATGCAGATGGCTCATGAGGGCTGGCAGCTGGCATGGGTGTCCTGTCTGCCTTGCCCTTCGGCAAGAGACCCAGGGACATGAAGTAATCTTCAGCAGAGGGCCTCACCGCTCCCTGTTTGACAGCCGTCCTCTGCTCCTGACGGCTGTGCTTCTGCAACAAGGAGCTGACGTCCCTCTTGGCCTGCTGGGAAAACATCTGCGGAGGTTGTGGAGGAGGCTGGGCCTTTGCTTTTACGGCTGCCATGATGGTGTGACCCAGGCCTCGGTGAGCCAAGTTGTAGGGGGCAGGAGCAATGGTCCGCAGAATCCTATCCCGGGCTCCACCTGGGTCCTGAGCCATTTTGAGACTCTTTGGCAGAGTGTCCCGCACGGTGACCTCTGTAGTCTCTGCAGCAAAATGTCCATCAAGAAAAACTTAATCAGGCTGCAGCCCATTGTTACAATCTCGCTGTGAGAACATTCCTCTTTGATTTAACTCCAATCCTCTACAGTATGTTTATTGATAGTACTCTCATCCTTCAGTTTGCATCCAGACAGTCAAGCAACTCTCACACCCTTGGTAAAGACTGGCAAGCAACTCTCACACCCTTGGTAAAGACAGTCAAGCAACTCTCACACCCTTGGTAAAGACAGTCAAGCAACTCTCACACCCTTGGTAAAGACAGTCAAGCAACTCTCACACCCTTGGTAAAGACAGTCAAGCAACTCTCACACCCTTGGTAAAGACAGTCAAGCAACTCTCACACCCTTGGTAAAGACAGTCAAGCAACTCTCACACCCTTGGTAAAGACAGTCAAGCAACTCTCACACCCTTGGTAAAGACAGTCAAGCAACTCTCACACCCTTGGTAAAGACAGTCAAGCAACTCTCACACCCTTGGTAAAGACAGTCAAGCTGTCCACAACATGGCAGACCTGTTTACCCCTAAAATTTTGCATGTGTAGTTTGTGGGAGCAAAAGTGAAGAAATGTGTAGTTTTGTAATTGAATGTGTAGAATTTCCGGGGTTGGCTCTCTATTGCATGGGGGGGGGGGGGGGGGGGGGGGGGGGGGCGCTATTGCGGGATTTTTGGGGGTCAAAAGTTCTTAAGGCCATTTTGATTCTTTTCTCCTAAAACGCCTAAAAAACAAAAAAAAAGTTTTAAAAATTTAACTTAGAAATTTTTTCGTTTTTTTTTTCTATTGCGGGATTTTTTGGGTCAAAAGTTCATAAGGCCATTTTGATTCTTTTCTCGTAAAACGCCAAAAAAAATAAAATTTTTGTTACTTAAAAAAAAAATCCCGGGTTTTACCGATGGCGCTCAGCCTAGGCCGCACCCACCACCCCGCCTGACTGACTTAGCCTGTCCGGGGAGTTTCACCTAAACCCGGACGCGTTACTTTTTGTCACGTTTGTGTCCAACATCAGCGTCGGGCCCTGGAGTTAGGGCGTAGGGACCACCCGTTGAGAGTCAAACGTGGGATTGGGTTAAAATATAAAGCTTCACCCGTTATTGATAAAAACCGAAAAAATGTTTTTTAAGTAACGAACATTTTATAGTTTTTTAGGCGTTTTAGGACAAAAGAATCAAAATGGCCTTAAGAACTTTTGACCAAAAAAAATCCCGCAATAGCGGCCTCTGCAATAGCGACACATTCCGAATTTCTCGTCGCCCTATTACAAATCCATAAACAATGTTTGCTTCTTTTTACTACATGTAGTTCACATTTATTCATTGCTTCATGAAGTTCATCAATCAAGATTATTGACAAACTAACAAAGAAATCTGCTAACACTCATATTTACAAGCATTTTTTCACTAACATGTGGAACAGTCTATCACAAGAGACAGTCGGTGTAGATACACAAAACGCCTTTAAAAATTAACTGGACGAAGTCTTTCAGAATAACATGTACTCCACTGACTGGAGTCTAGACTAATCAAGAAATACTAGGTGTTACTGTTAGGCAAATTATCAGAGAGTGAAACCAGATAAGCTTTAACCAAGACTGATCAAAATAACAAAAAGACGGCAATAGGCTGAAAGCCTACAATGCCTTTCTACTATAGTATACAAAGTAGACAACACACGAGGATTTAAGGGGGCACACGGCCTTTGCTACTTCGTAAAAAATCATCAAAAATCAAGTTTTGAGTTTAACCAAAGAACATAGACATAAAAACCAAAAACAAGAAGGGCAAAGCCCATACGACCCAAGGTCAAGGTCATCCAAGGTCATGCAACACAAAGCTGTTAATTCAAGACATAGGAAGCACAATGGTGCTTATTGGCACTTTCTACCATGAGATATAGTCACTTTTAGTGGTTCACTACCCCATTTTGGTCACATTTCATAAGGGTCAAAGTGACCTTGACCTTGATGATATGTGACCAAATGTGTCTCATGATGAAAGTATAACATGTGCCCCACATAATTATTAAGTTTGAAACAGTTATCTTCCATAGTTCAGGGTCAAGGTCACTTCAAAATATGTATACAATCCAACTTTGAAGAGCTCCTGTGACCTTGACCTTGAAGCAAGGTCAACCAAACTGGTATCAAAAGATAGGGCTTGCTTTGACCTATATACCACTTGTAGCTAAGGTCGCCATTCTCAATAACGTGGGAGAAAATTGGGAAAATGTGAAAAATGACTGTTTTTGAGACCACATTTATGGCTCCTGTGACCTTGACCTTGAAGCAAGGTCAAGTCACTATGTATGTTTTTTGAGGCCTTGTCATCATACACCATCATGCCACATTTGGTGTTGATAGACTTAATAGTCTCCGAGAAAAATCCAACGTTTAAGTATTTTACGGACGGACGGACGCCCGCCCGCCCGCACGCCCGCCCGCCCGGACGGACGGACGACACGGCTCAGTACATAGACTCACTTTTGCTTCGCATGTGAGTCAAAAACCGCTGGCGCTGAACCTCCAGGTTTTGGCATTTAAAAAAAGATCGGGTTCGAACCCGCAACCTCTCGAGAAAAGAGGGGGAAAACACACACACACATAAAAACACAAACAAGAAGGGCAAAGCCCATACGACTCACATGCTTGACCTTTATATGACCTTGACCTTCAGGTGACCTTCAAGGTCAAACAACTAAACCTACCAATGACATCATACACAAAGAAATGCTTTACACATTTTTCCTACCAAAATACATGTGACCTTGACCCAAGGTCAAGGTCATCCAAGGTCATGCAACACAAAGCTGTTAATTCAAGACATAGGAAGCACAATGGTGCTTATTGGCACTTTCTACCATGAGATATAGTCACTTTTAGTGGTTTACTACCACATTTTGGTCACATTTCATAAGGGTCAAAGTGACCTTGACCTTGATGATATGTGAACAAATGTGTCTCATGATGAAAGTATAACATGTGCCCCACATAATTATTAAGTTTGAAACAGTTATCTTCCATAGTTCAGGGTCAGGTCACTTCAAAATATGTATACAATCCAACTTTGAAGAGCTCCTGTGACCTTGACCTTGAAGCAAGGTCAACCAAACTGGTATCAAAAGATAGGGCTTGCTTTGACTATATACCACTTGTAGCTAAGGTCGCCATTCTCAATAACGTGGGAGAAAATTGCGGAAAATGTGAAAAATGACTGTTTTTGAGACCACATTTATGGCTCCTGTGACCTTGACCTTGAAGCAAGGTCAAGTCACTATGTATGTTTTTTGAGGCCTTGTCATCATACACCATCATGCCACATTTGG
>JAWQFJ010016932.1:0-12928 GCA_034096865.1 Theodoxus fluviatilis | reverse complement strand
AACCTATCCATCATGTTTAAAATATATGGTCGATTGTTTCCTGGGCCGCTAGCTTGCAAGGGGGTTTAGGGAAAAGAACGTTATAAATGCTTTACAAACACTCCGCCATATCAATTCTCAAATGGCTAAGCTGGTAGAGCGTTGCACTCTTGGTCATGCATGACCAGGTTCGATTCTGCACTGAAACTTTCTTTTCTCTCTTTTTTCGAGAGGTTGTGGGTTCGAACCCGACCTGGTTTTTTGTGTTTGTGTGTGTGTGTGTTTTTTCCTCCTCTTTTCTCGAGAGGTTGCGGGTTCGAACCCGTTCTTTTATCTCTTTTTTAAAATAAATATACGAAAACCTGGAGGTTCAGCGCCAGCGGTTTTTATGTCTATGTTCTTTGCTGAGACGGACGGTTTTAGTGACGATGACGCAATAATGAAAAGTGACGTATGACAGCGACGACGACGACAGTTAGGAAAATGGCATAGAGAGAGAAGCCAAGAAGAAGGATTGAATCGAAAAGCACTCAACGTGGCGTTTCGAACTCTTGGCGAGCAATCACTGGGAGTGATTGCTGGAAGCAGTGGCATCATGGGTGTAGGGATAAGTCGAACCGTGATGACTCTGGCCTATCAAGAGGGGTAAGGTTCTGACCTGATTTGTTCTTGGAGCCGAGATGGAAGAGGTCGTTATTGTGAGCGAGTGAGAGCGCGACTGAACGTAACACTAGACAAGTGAGAGCTTGTGGGGCTGTTGGCCATCTCTGTAAGTTATTGCCAAGCCATGAATTACAGATCTTCCTAAATAAAAACTCCCGCCGAAGTCCTGCTTCTATATATACTTTCCTGGCGCGAGCTGGGACCAAAGATTATAGGTTACACATAATCTTTGCTGGGACGGACCGCAAGTCAGAGACCACCTTCCCGCAACACTAGCTTGCCCGGGAATTACCCAGGATGCAATAGGTAACGCGTCATGCGATGGGTTTTCGCGCCCAAAGAAACGCGTCATGCAAGTTTGGCGCCTAGACGCGGCGCCGTTGGCGTTCACTCGATTCTTGGACTGTAGGAGAGTTTAATTTGAACTGGCTGTTTTGAGGTCGGGGTGTCGAGGGGGTGGTACCTCCCATCTTGGAGGGTTGTTTGAACCATGCGCAGTTAGCACATAGTATCCCACATGGCAGCGGATTGATTGCATCACGCAAGTTTTGGCGCCTTGGCTTAACGCTCGTTAGCGGCACTTGTATTTTGGTCACCAGCGAGACAAGTCACTTTGCTCACCCTCCGGTATTCCACGTCAGGAATAGCCGGTAGGGCGAGCAAAGTTGAAGGTTGGAGCGACGATATACTCCGCCTAGAACGACTTTGGTGAGTCGTACTGCAGCAAGAATTGTCTGCAGATGTTTCCACAACCTAATTGAGGTCATTTCGACTTCTGGACACTTTTGAAACGCTTTGCCTTATTTTTAGCTCTTAAGTTAAGAAAGTTTTTCGTTTTTCTTTACAAACACTATTAAACCATGGTTGCTGTTTTCTGTATCCTTTATCCTTTTTAACTTTTATATTGCACTTTTTTTATTACCCCGACCTTCTTTGCACTATCTGTTAATATACTGCATATGTTGTCTATTTTATCTATGGTTACATCATGCAATGAAAGCAGCATTGTGGTTAATTCAGCGTCAACAGTGTTGATTGCATGTCTGTCTAAATGATCGACAAATGCTTCTGAACAATTTTGCTTCCAACTCCAAGCTGCCTTCGTGTACTGACTAAGATTCAAATTTCCATTACTTGCATCACTTTCTGAGACATTTGATTTCATCAACACTATTCCTATTAAGACTCTCGTCTCTGTGAAGCATTAACGCAACTGGACTATGGACATCTGTATATATTTTCGCTGTCTGTGTGTGTGTGTGTCTGTGTGTCTGTGTGTGTGACACTCATGCGTTTCCACAGTTTTATTCCGATCGACTTGAAACTTGGTATGGGGTTAGGTGTGGATCGGGGTCAGGTCAACGTAGGGTTAAAAAAATGGCGTCGCCATGGTGACCGGAAGTGGGCTCAAACAAGATGGCCGCCGAAATGTCAAAATGCTCCGATTTGACCGAAATTTGGTGTGTGGGTAGGTAAAGTCAAATGATGAAGATCTGTGAACAAATTTTTTGGTTACCATGGTTACGTCACGAGAAAAACAAAATGGCGGCTGAGGAAACAATGGACGACTGTGTCGAAGGCGGCGAAGCCGCCTGAGTCACAGGAGTTCCCATCCACTTAAAATTTGGTATGGGGTTAGGTGTGGGCCGGGGTCAGGTCATGGTGGGGTAAAAAAAAATGGCGTTGCCATGGTAACCGGAAGTGGGCAAAAACAAGATGGCTGCCGAAAACTCAAAGTGCTCCGATTTGACCGAAACTTGGTGTGTTGGTAGGTACAGTCAGATGATGAAGATCTGTGAAAACAAAATTTTGGTTACCATGGTTACGTCACGAGAAAACCAAAATGGCGGCTGAAGAATTTGGACGACTGTGTCGAAGGCGGCAAAGCCGCCTGAGACACAGGAGTTCCCATCGACTTAAAACTTGATATGGGGTTTGGTGTGGGCCGGGGTCAGGTCATGGTGGGGTTACAAAATGGTGTTGCCATGGTAACCGGAAGTGGGCACAAGCAAGATGGCCGCCGAAAAGTCAAAATTCTCTGATTTGAGCGAAATTTGATGCGTTGGTAGGTCAAGTCAAATGATGAAGATATGTAAACAAATATTTGGTTATGGTTACGTACTGAGAAAACCAAAATGGCGGCTGAAGAATTTGGACGACTGTGTCGCAGGAGTTCCCATCGACTTAAAACTTGATATGGGGTTAGGTGTGGGCCGGGGTCAGGTCATGGTGGGGTTAAAAAAATGGTGTTGCCATGGTAACCGGAAGTGGGCACAATCAAGATGGCCATCGAAAACTCAAAGTGCTCCGATTTGACCGAAATTTGGTGTGTGGGTAGGTAAAGTCAGATGATGAAGATCTGTGAACAAATTGTTTGGTAACCATGGTTACGTAATAAGAAAAACAAAATGGTGGCTGAAGAATTTGGCTGTGCATGTGGCTTTGGCGCTTTGCCTGGCCGCGAAGCGGCTAGTCAGAGTATAATTCACAAAAATATAGGACCATAAAATATTGAATCAAGGGAAACAAATTATATGCCAGTACGCAATAGTCAAGGAGCACCCAGGAGACCTAGATGGCATGGTGAATGCAGTCTGGGCTTCCTTCTTTCACACCCTGTCCACAGATAATGACCCTCACCATGACAGGTGTCCTGCATCCAGTCCTGACCGAAGAACATGGTGCTTCCACAAGCAAGCACAGGAAGACGACAAGCTCCCTCCAACTCACCCCCACCCTCTTCCTAGAGACATAGCTGAGGCACTTGTGCCTCTCTACAAGAGACTGGGAGATCCCCAGTTGCTTCAGAGATGCCTTGCAGGCAAAATCCAGAACTCTAATGAATGTTTTCACTTGTTGGTTTGGAGACTATGCCCCAAAGAAAGATGGGCAGGTCTCACAGTGGATACTGCCGTTTCAATCTGCATCCAGCGATTCAACAAGTGCTCATCAGCACATCAGGATGTACTGGATGAACTAGAGTTGTTGGGGGAGTTGGCTGTGCAGAATGCAAGGAAAGAAGATGAAGAAAGGGTGAAGAAGGCAGTCAGGAAATCCACCAAGCAAGCCCAAGCAAGACGGACAAGACTGGAGGAAGCGCATTCGAGCAGAGCGCCAGCGACTCATGAACCAGGACGGCAGGAGGGAGTCCTGTATTCACCTGGACTGGATTGAATACTGCCTTGTGACTCTCTCTGATTCCCTATGGAGTAATTCATTGTGACAGAACCATGCCAAACAAGTATTGTATCTTCAATGAAAATGTGTTTGTCACAAATGCTTTGTTTTTCCACAGGTGATGCTTCTGGACCTGATGTATCAATACTTTGAGTTAAAATGTCAAGCTGAAAGTTTGCTATCATGATTAGAAATGAATTCTAATTTAAATAAGTCATGTTAGAACATTGTACCTATTATGGTTCATTTGCAGTGCAAGTTTTACTTGTTCTCAAACTTTACAGCCATTTTTCTCAAAATTTGGTTTTTCTTTCTACGGCAGTAGTTTTGCACAAGAAATTAAAGTGACTTAGGATAAAGATAGATTGTTGACTTTTTTACTGTACATTTCTGAATGTATGTAGCATACAATATGACCAGTAAAAAAACCGTAGCTCGGTAACTTTCTTTTATATATAAGATTAATCTCATCATGCCGGGAGTGTGTTTTTGTGCTGATAGTGCCACTTGTCACCAGGCAAATTTCTAAGTGTTCATGATACATTTTTACATCCCATTGTGTAATATAGACCTTCTTCTTTGTTTACAATGATAGGTAATCATTAAGAAAATTGAATACAGGTATTTGGTAGAGTGTGCAAGATCACCACCATGTTTTTTTCAGTGATTCTGTTATAAAACACTAACAAATCAATTTTGAACAAACAAATTTGGTCTGAATATACCTTACATTGTGTATGTTTTATGTACAAAATGTCATGAACATAGCTATTATTGCTGAATAAATATTTTTTTTCTATAATCCCATTTTTGACTCACATGCGAAGCAAAAGTGAGTCTATGTACTCAGCCGTGTCGTCCGTCCGTCCGTCCGGGCGTCCGTCCGGGCGTCCGGGCGTAAAAAACTTAAACGTTGGATTTTTCTCTGAGACTATTAAGTCTATCAACACCAAATGTGGCATGATGGTGTATGATGACAAGGCCTCAAAAAACATACACAGTGACTTGACCTTGCTTCAAGGTCAAGGTCACAGGAGCCATAAATGTGGTCTCAAAAACAGTCATTTTTCACATTTTCCCAATTTTCTCCCACGTTATTGAGAATGGCGACCTTAGCTACAAGTGGTATATAGGTCAAAGCAAGCCCTATCTTTTTATATCAGTTTGGTTGACCTTGCTTCAAGGTCAAGGTCACAGGAGCTCTTCAAAGTTGGATTGTATACATATTTTGAAGTGACCTTGACCCTGAACTATGGCAGATAACTGTTTCAAACTTAATAATTATGTGGGGAACATGTTATACTTTCATCATGAGACACATTTGGTCACATATCATCAAGGTCACTTTGACCCTTATGAAATGTGACCAAAATGTGGTAGTGAACCACTAAAATTGACCATATCTCATGGTAGAAAGTGCCAATAAGCACCATTGTACTTCCTATGTCTTGAATTAAGAGCTTTGTGTTGCATGACCTTGGATGACCTTGACCTTGGGTCAAGGTCACGTGTATTTTTGGTAGGAAAAAATGTGTAAATCATTTCTTAGTGTATGATGTCATTGCTAGGTTTAGTTGTTTGACCTTGACCTTGAAGGTCACCTGAAGGTCAAGGTCATATAAAGGTCAAGGTCAAGCATGTGAGTCGTATGGGCTTTGCCCTTCTTGTTCAACGTAGTGTCCCCCCTTCAAGGACCTGAAGGCAGTTCTGGAACTGGGCTTTGTTATTTTGGCGCAGATCTTTCTTCACAAAATCATTTGGAGACATCCAGCTCAGGTTCCTGGCAAGGCCATATCTGATGGGGGCTTTTATCCATAACTTTCTGCACAAGAGCCTGCGTGAGCTTGGTCGTGCGCCATACACTTTTCTCTTTAAAACTGTCCTGTAACACAGTACGCTAAGTCATGGAAAATGTTATTGAAGGTCATAAAAAGTCATGGAATTTTGTATCTAAAAACCTGTACGAACCCTGCAGTCACAATGCCCACAATCACAGCGAATTCAGCTTGGGGAACAACAACACCTTATCAGGTATTGTCTTTTTCGCTAAGTAAGTTGGACCACCTTACCAACAGCAAAAATTGGTAATAATCAAGCCTGATACATTCAAATAGTGGTTAAAGTCGAGCGCCTCATGGGTCCTAGTCAAACTGGTTCTGATTTCATCGAAAATTTCATTGTAACCGATAATTCAGGTATATTAATAAAATGGATATTATAAAAACATGTTGGGTCTCGAGCTCTTGACTATAACCAATTTCGGTTGTAATACTCCTATTGAAGCATCATCTAAGTATTATTTTTATTGATGATAAGTAGTAGTAATAGTAAAAGTAAAGAATAACAGGTTGGTAATTCTTTATACATTTATGATGATGACATCTTAATTGTTTGTTGGTTGTTTTTCTAAACAGGTTGATCTGAAGGAAGCAGTGGCAAATAGAATTGATCACCTGAGACATGTTGTGTCAACAGTATACCCAAAGGTATGTATGGTGGTCTTGGACAATACTGTTCAATCACTTCATTTCAGCTTTCCATTGTATTAACTCCTAAAGTGCCTCCTATTTAAAATTGCGAGTGGCTGTCATGCTTTGGAATGTCTGTTATACTCCAGTAGGAGAGATGAGGAAACTTAAATGGTTCAGATAGCCGCTGGTTGCTAAGATTTTAAAGTTACTAACCCAGACACATTTTATATGCCTATGACCAACAGATCAAAACGGACCAACTCGCCAAAAAGTGTCAAAATTTCTCAAACAATTTTCAAACACTTACACATGAAATATATGTTGATCACAAAATATTAGATGTACACTGACATTAATGAACTTTTATGTATATGCTTTAGGTTAAAGAAAACCAAGATGTGGCTCACCAGAAGCATAAGAAGGGCTTTGAAAAAAGAGCATTGAAAGGGGTGAAGTCATTTGACTTCAGTGTTGGAGATTTCGTCTACAAGAGAAATGTCAAAGATGCAGGCCGTAAAGGTGGCACTCTCAATCCTCTGTGGACTGGTCCCTACAGGTGAGCAATGCTTCTGAAGTAAGAAGTTAATCATAAGCCACAATAATAACAAGCAATAAAATAATATAAATGGATCAATGCCCGTGTATAATATACAGATGGCTTGATTCTTTAGTGTGAAATAGTTATTAGTGTACTAATTTTCATTTGATGACTTTTTAATGCCCAGGATTGTCTCAATGGATGCCAACCAGCGAGCGGAGTTGGTGCGCCATGATGCAACTAAACCGTTAGCCAGAAAATGTTCACTGAAGCAACTAAAACCTGTGAGGTTTCGACCGGGTGAGGGCAGCTGAAGCAGCAACCACAACGAAACATACAGCCCACCCAACAGCAAAGGACTTCTTGAAAAAGAATGTCGGAGACATACAGCGCCGATTCGATGTGACTCTGGCGAGGGCAGCTGAAGCAGCAACCACAACGAAACCAGCTGAGCCAGTGACAATGCCCACAATCACAGCGAATTCAGCTTGGGGAATAACAACACCTTATCAGGTATTGTCTTTTTCGCTAAGTAAGTTGGACCACCTTACCAACAGCAAAAATTGGTTATAATCAAGCCTGATACATTCAAATAGTGGTTAAAGTCGAGCGCCTCATGGGTCCTAGCCACACTGGTTCTGATTTCATCGAAAATTTCATTATAACCGACAATTCAGGTATATTAATAAAATGAATATTATAAAAACATGTTGGGTCTCGAGCTCTTGACTATAACCAATTTCGGTTGTAATACTCCTATTGAAGCATCATCTAAGTATTATTTTTATTGATGATAAGTATTGATGATAAGTAATAGTAAAAGTAAAGAATAACAGGTTGGTAATTCTTAATACATCTATGATGATGACATCTTAATTGTTTGTTGGTTGTTTTTCTGAAGGAAGCAGTGGCAAATAGAATTGATCACCTGAGACATGTTGTGTCAACAGTATACCCAAAGGTATGTATGGTGGTCTTGGACAATACTGTTCAATCACTTCATTTCAGCTTTCCATTGTATTAACTCCTAAAGTGCCTCCTATTTAAAATTGCGAGTGGCTGTCATGCTTTGGAATGTCTGTTATACTCCAGTAGGAGAGATGAGGAAACTTAAATGGTTCAGATAGCCGCTGGTTGCTAAGATTTTAAAGTTACTAACCCAGACACATTTTATATGCCTATGACCAACAGATCAAAACGGACCAACTCGCCAAAAAGTGTCAAAATGTCTCAAACAATTTGCAAACACTTACACATGAAATATATGTTGATCACAAAATATTAGATGTACACTGACATTAATGAACTTTTATGTATATGCTTTAGGTTAAAGAAAACCAAGATGTGGCTCACCAGAAGCATAAGAAGGGCTTCGAAAAAAGAGTATAAAAGGGATGAAGTCATTTGACTTCAGTGTTGGAGATTTCGTCTACAAGAGAAATGTCAAAGATGCAGGCCGTAAAGGTGGCACTCTCAATCCTCTGTGGACTGGTCCCTACAGGTGAGCAATGCTTCTGAAGTAAGAAATTAATCATAAGCCACAATAATAACAAGCAATAAAATGATATAAATGGATCAATGCCCGTGTATAATATACAGATGGCTTGATTCTTTAGTGTGAAATAGTTATTAGTGTACTAATTTTCATTTGATGACTTTTTAATGCCCAGGATTGTCTCAATGGATGCCAACCAGCGAGCGGAGTTGGTGCGCCATGATGCAACTAAACCGTTAGCCAGAAAATGTTCACTGAAGCAACTAAAACCTGTGAGGTTTCGACCTGATGAGGAAGAAGTCCTACTCCAACCACCAGAGTGTCCCAAGCCAAACACCACACCACCCCAACCACCGTCCCACCTCAACCACCAAAGAGCCCCACCCCAACCCAACCACCAGAAAGCCCCACCCCAACCACCAGAGAGACCCACCCCAAGCACCAGAGACAGAGAGCCCCACCCCAACCACCAGAGAGCCCCACCCCAACCACCAAAGAGTCCCACCCCAACCACCAGAGATTCCCACCCCAACCACCAGAGAGTCCCACCCCAACCACCAGAGAGACCCACCCCAACCACCAGAGAGTCCCACCCCAACCACCAGAGAGACCCACCCCAACCACCAGAGAGACGCACCCCAACCACCAGAGACAAGAGAGCCCCACCCCAACCACCAAAGAGTCCCACCCCAACCACCAAAGAGTCCCACCCCAACCACAGGAGAGTCCCACCCCAACCACCAGAGAGTCCCACCCCAACCACCAGAGAGACCCACCCCAACCACCAGAGAGACGCACCCCAACCACCAGAGACAAGAGAGCCCCACCCCAACCACCAAAGAGTCCCACCCCAACCACCAGAGAGACCCACCCCAACCACCAGAGAGACCCACCCCAACCACCAGAGAGACCCACCCCAACCACCAGAGAGACGCACCCCAACCACCAGAGACAAGAGAGCCCCACCCCTACCACCAAAGAGTCCCACCCCAACCACCAAAGAGTCCCACCCCAACCACAGGAGAGTCCCACCCCAACTACCATGGACTTGACCTTGATGTTTCTGCTGACCTTTTAGCTAAGTGTTTAGAGGCAGCAAATTATATGTGGAACAACTATTTTAACAATGCCACAGAGAACCCAGTCACCTCCCTGACGAAGCTGATCCAAGGGTGTGAGACCCTTTCTGAGAAACTTGAAACAGTCATGTTCGCAGTTCAAGCCCACCCAACAGCATTAGCAAAGGACTTCTTGAAAAAGAATGTCGGAGACATACAGCGCCGATTCGATGTGACTCTGGTGACCGCATGTGTCAACATGTACGCACATGAACATGGGTGCAAGGCACTAGATATCATCGAAACCTTGAAGACATCCCCTTCCCATCTGCCCTCGATGTTCACACATCCACCAAGCCTGAAGACCACAAAAAGCTGTTTCAGTTGGTGACACCACAGTAACGCCCGAAGACATGGCAACACAGAGACCAGAACTGGCTTAACGATAAGGTTTGTTACCGTATTTATAATGATGGGGTAGTGAACCACTAAAAGTGACCATATCTCATGGTAGAAAGTGCCAATAACCCAGTAAACATTTTTCTGTCCCCCCTAACCGGGCCATTGCGGGCCCAGCACAGTTGGCCAGGCTCGACACTGGCTAAATGAAGGGCCATGACCGCCCAGCACCCTCCCAGCATATCCCCAGCGCGGGGTATCACCTCCACTTTCGCCCAGCACCCTCCCAGCATATCCCCAGCGCGGGGCATCACCTCTACTTTGAGGCAGATGATTGTGCTCTATAGCTGCTGTGTAGTAGTACTATATATCTATAGAGCTCATCGCTGGCAATCCCAGATCGAGAGAGGAGAGCTCTGCTCGAGGCGGCCAGAGCTGTTGCCGCTGTGCTAATTTTGGACTTCTTATCAGCTTCCACTAAACCGAAGCTCCACACATCTCCCGGCAGTAGGACTGTGTGGACGTGTTGCTCAGAGCAAGTTTTCTACCGTTAGATCCTCTTCAAATGGCCGGAATTTCCCAGATCAGACTCCCAACTTCTCCATAAGTGTGTGCTACATCGCCTTCTTTGCAGATGGTGAGTAATGACTGTTTCTCATATCTATAGTTGGACCCTACAACTGGCCAACGATTTCATTGCTCTGTGAGCCTTGAGGCTTCGTTCAAAATTACCGCGCTGTACGGCTATTTGACCAACTCCGAAAACTCCTTCCAGTCGTCAGTTTACGAGAAATTATGATCTTCTCTTCACAAGTCTGTGTATCCATTAACTCCTTTTAATCAAAGTTGTTTAAATATCTCGGTCAGCATTATTGTGGCACCAACATTTGAAATGCAGGAGCGATACTGATAGATGATCCGTCCAACAGACTCTCTCTCTCTCTCTCTCTCTCCCTCCCTCTGTCTCCCTCTCTCTCTCACTCTCTCTCTCTCTCTCCTCTCTCTCTCTCTCTCTCTCTCTCTCTCTCTCTCTGCCTCTCTCTCTCTCTCTCTCTCTCTCTCTCTCTCTCTCTCTCTCTCTCTCTCCTCTCTCTCTCACTCTCACTCTCTCTCTCCCCATCTCACTCTCTCTCTCTCTCACTCTCTCTCTCTCTCTCTCTCTCTCTCTGTTGGTAAACAGAACACAAGGAGCTATACAAATAAAATAAAAACTTCTATATTTTCATTACTAATTTTCTGCTTTTGTTGACTCAGAATATTGATTAAATTCCTACAATCCTGATCAACCTATTAAATTTTGTTTCAAACCATTCAGATGTCATTTCAGCACCCTCCATGCCTCAGTGGACCTCTGTGGTGCCAAGAGCTCACCAGGAGACACCTGAGCAGCCCTACTACAAAACTGCTGGTCAGAGAGTAGATTGGAGTGAAACATCAAGTAAGCATAATAGGATTTGGTGGCACCAATAGTCAAATTCTGAATGCCTACAGTATCTATTTAGTGCTTTACATCTTCTCTTCTGTAGTCTTCTCTTTGAAATGGCACATGAAACCATGTATTAGGTATTCACAAGAAATCTCAGCAGCAACTGCTTGTATCACCAAACTGTATGACAAGTTTGATTGGTGTATCTTAACATCTCATATTTCTGTGAACATATGAAGTTAAAAGAAAGGCTTTTTTGTGTGGCTCATAGTCATAGTGTCAATGTAATGCCTGAAATGCAAGCAACAGTTTTGAAGTAAACCTGCAGAACTGTAACTAAGGTATGAACAACAAATGAGGTGGTGTTTGAATAAATACATTAATTCAATCCCATCTGATGATGACAAATGTTCCGTTTATGGTGGAGAGGAATGAAGAGGAAAATTGCATGTTGCAGATATTGCAGATAGGTCTCTGTCACCTTGAATGGATCACATTTGTTTTGTAACCTACATCCCTTGAACTTTTTATTCAGGGCTAGAAGCAAAGGTCGACAAGCTCTTCTACAAGTACAAAGAGGTGTCCAGGGGCATCAATGATGTCAATCAAAAACTTGATTGCATCCTGGATATTCTCAGAGGGCAAGGTGGAGGTGCTGTTGGACCTTTGCCAGAAAGCACTTCAGTCGTGGAGCCAGCTGTGCAGCTCCCAGTCACATCAAGGGCGGAGCTGCATCGGCTTGATGAAGTTTTGCAGGAGAGTGAGCAGTATGCCATTGACACTTTAGGCCAGTCATTGAATCAAACTGCAGCATGGAGCAAACACTCTCATCCTTACATCAGTGTGAATGAAGGCAAAAGTATGAAATATTAATATTTTGTGACTGCACTTGAGTACATGAGGCTAAAGCTGAAAAATATGGGATATTTCAAGCACAATAATGTGGTTATTTATATATATTCAAGAAAAAGCATCCTCACAAAGGAAAATTTTAAACAGTGATACAAAGTTTTTGAACACTGTTGCTTAACATAGTGTGACAAGCTTTGCTTAAAAACTGCTCTGGCAACTTTAATCTTATTTCCAATGTGATCACATTTGATAAATGTCATCCTGGTAGACCATGAGTCTAGTTCTTACACAACGGATGCACAGCTTGACATTGATTTATATCCCAATGCTAGCAACTCCTTCGGCTTGCCTCTTACCCTGACTATGAAACTATGCTTGTAACCTTCAAGCAGCTGGCCAGAGGGAGAATTCGACTCTGAGCTCAACAGTGTGGCCAAGGGGGAGACAACTTTTCTCTGAAGTCATTATTGTGTGAATGGTATGGGCTTAGGGACGTGTGTGTATGTATGGCATTCCCTTTGTAAAATAATTATTTTTGCATTTTTCTAGCATTATTTAGCAGATTTCCTAAACAATGGATTATTTACGTAAATAATCCATTATTTACGTAAATAATCCATTATTTACGTAAATAATCCATTATTTAGCACATCTCCTAAACAATGCATTATTTACGTAAATAATCCATTATTTACGTAAATAATCCATTATTTAGCACATCTCCTAAACAATGCATTATTTACGTAAATAATCCATTATTTACGTAAACCATAAAATCCATTATTTATGTAAACCATGAAATCCATTATTTACGTAAATAATGCATTATTTACGTAAACCATAAAATCCATTATTTACGTAAACCATGAA
>JAWQFJ010016931.1:0-25111 GCA_034096865.1 Theodoxus fluviatilis | reverse complement strand
ACGACGCAGAGCTCGGTCTCGTGGAAGTAGGCGAACTGCCTTTGCCTCTTGTAGCTGTCTTCTCTGCCAGGGGGTTCGGTCTCCGGAAACCCCAACGCCGCTTTCTTGAAGTTCCTTCCTGCTTCGAAGAATCTTGTCAGTCGTTTTGTTCAGGGTCGCTAGAAGAGGACGTTGTTTTCCCTCCGTAGCCGTCCCGATACGGCGAACGTGACCCACATCTTTCTTCTCAAGGCAGTTGGGCAGTACATGATTCACTGTTTCAAGAAACTTGTTCTCACAGGCTTCCGAGGACTCATTGGCTTCTTCAGGGACATTGTACAAAATAAGGTTGTCTTTTCTGTTTGCAAGCTCGAGTTTCTCGAAGTGTTCTTTCATATACGATAATCGGGATTTCGTTTCTGCCTGACTGTCACTGAGATGTTCCACAAACCCCTCTTGCATTTCCATCTTCCTCTTGAGAGCGAGCAGTTCGTTTTCCACCCTATGCAAATTCCCGCGTATTTCTCCCATCTGTTCATGGAGTTTCTTCATTTCTGTCATAATTCGCTCTGAACAGGCATTTAGCCTTCTTTGCATGTCCGCTCTCAACGCCTCCATTGCCTCTACTAGGTCCTCTTTCTCCAGGCCTGGTCCCGGATTTTCCTCCACCGTTCCGAACAGTAGCAAGAAAGAGAGGTCGTAGAGTAATCCATCTGTGAGCTTGCGACTCGCCCGACATAACCAAGTTTGCCGCAACACAGCCCGAAGTGGTTCCGCGCGCCTCAACTAGCCTGAAATCCGCGTAAAGCCTCGCTGCAGCCGTATCCCTGCCCAACATGCCAGCGAACCAACATTCCACACCGTGTAGCGTAGCCACGTAGTGCATCAAGCAGCCTAACACCACTCCAAGTGTGACGGCAGCAATGCGCAAACCAACACAAGTGTGCATGTCACCAGTTGTATCTGGCGGCTTGAAGCCATCTCTGCGAGCAGGACGTGCCGAGTGCAGTCCAATCCTTGCACGAAAAGTTTCAATGTCCACACCCATCTCACTCGTTTGAGAAGTGAGCACTCATCACTATCATATAGAAGACAGTATATGTAACCAAAAAAAACAGACACTAATTCTCAAAAAGAACTTTGGAAGGTTTTCTCTCCTACATCACTGACCTCACTTGATCACGACGAGAACAGTGATGCAAAAATCATTCCACTCAGACGACTCCTGCCGCCAAAACAGCCGCAGTCCGGCGGAGTACTCCAACACACGTCTTGTCTGGTCAACAGCAAGGCCGCAAGTCGGGAATGGAATTGGAGAGGATGTTTACAGTGAAAGAAAAACAGTGCTGAGTTGGCAGCCGAACTGACCACATGGTGACAGACTGGAAAATAGGAGCGGCTCACGCACAGAAAGCAAAGTCAGCAACGTTTTGTCACCCTGTTATTATAATATATTCTCTCTCTCTCTCTCTCTCTCTCTCTCTCTCTCTCTCTCTCTCTCTCTCTCTCTCTCTCTCTCTCTCTCTCTCTCTCTCTCTCTCTCTGTGGATGTTGAGTATGAGATAGAAAGGAAACGAGAGAAAATTGCTTGAACAGGAGTCTTACCGATGTTCGCCATGTAGCATTTCTGAAACTGCTTCATTGTGCAGACTGGAGGGGAACCTAAAATAGCCAGTGATTATGCTTACAGCGATGCCCACACATAAATTACAAGAGCAGATAACTTTGCGTAAGAAATATCTATCTTAGTTTTGTGAAGGAAGCTGAACTCCATACAAAAATACGAAACAGAAGATGGTAGTGTTGGGGGAACATGTTTCATTTGTACAATATTTTCATTACGTTAAATAACAATTTTCTCGTATTTGGTTATAATAGTCCATCATATGGGATTGGAGAAGGAGGGGAAGGAAGAAAGGGAGTAAGAGAAGAAGAAGGGGAGAAGGAAGGGAAGGAGGAGGGAGAGGGTAAGGGAGAGGAGGGGGAGGAGAAGGAGGAGGGGGAGGAGAAGGAGGAGGGGGAAGAGAAGAAGGAGGGGTAGGAGAAGGAGGAGAGGGAGGAGAAGGAGGAGGGGGAGGAGAAGTACGAGAAAGAGGAGGTCTAGGAAAAAGACGGGAAAGAGGAGGCGGAGGAGGAAGGGGAGGAGGCGGGGGAGGAGAAGGAGGAGGGGAGGGGAGGGGGGGGGGAGGGGAGGGGAGCGGAAGGGGAGGGAGAGGAGCAGGAAGAGCAGGAGGAGCAAGAGCAGGAGGAGGAGTTTTGAGTGTTTCGAGAATAACTTTTCGTAGATTGAATTCTTTATAAACTATCTTCAGCAGCAGCATCAGTAGCAGCAGCAGCAACAGCAGCAGCAGCACATACATCATCATTGAAGCCTGAAATACCGCCATTTTGTGTCCTTATTGAGTAAGAAGCGATGCTTACGCGTCAACATTGCTATAGAACAACCCAAGGGCATTTTACAGTTGGCATTTTCATAAGATAATTACTGGACGCAATTGGCTCGGAATTTGTGTGTGTGTGTGTGTGTGTGTGTGTGTGTGTGTGTGCGTGTGCGTGTGTATGTGTGTATAAATATGTGTATAAATGTGTGTGAGTGTGTGTGTGTGCGCGCGCGTGTGTGCGTGTGTGTGTGTGTGTGTGTGTGTGTATGTTTGAAGATCCAAATAATGAAATCTTGTTTTAGGATGTGGCAGTTCTCTCTCTTCGGAGCAGCCTAGTCTTTTAAGAACCAGTTGACCAAGAGTCTATTGTAATATATCTCTGCTTGGTCGTGTGTTTATTAATTTATTTGCACACTCCTTTATTTTTTCGGGATTGTTGCTTTTTTCCAGTCACTTGTGTGGTCAACAAACGCTTTCTTTCTCTCACTCACCGTTCACGTTGTGGGGCATGAAATGATGACGACAGCCGCACTCTCTGTACATCTCTGACGTCAAACACGACAGCTTGCAGGCGTCCACCGAATGTACGTCAGGGGGAAAGAACTCTAAACGCTGGCTGTCACATTCACCGTGGGGCGGAGGGAGGTTGTCCACCTACATGCATGCAGGAAGGTGAACACATAAAGTAACATGATATAACATGACGTAACATAACATAACATCCTCTCATTCGCCATATAAACCGTTTACTACAGGAATATTTTTTCGCAGAAAGCAATGTAAGAACAGCAAAATGCTCTCTCTCTCTCTCTCTCTCTCTCTCTCTCTCTCTCTCTCTCTCTCTCTCTCTCTCTCTCTCTCCCTCTCTCTCTCTCTGCTACCTACACCATTCTATCCCAACTCTGTCTCAAACTCCACCCTCACCTGCCTATATTCCCCTCTTTCACTCACTATCGCTCTCATTCACTCCTGTATGTTGTAATTAATATTATGTGGACTGCGCAACATTTTCTCCAGAAAAAGAGAAACCATCTGCACATGCGTGAAGTCGTTTATGTGAACCCGCACCGCGAAATGTCCTTGGTAGATTGACAGTTACGTGGAATTTCTTTTTTTAAACTTTTGTGCTCTGGTGGAAACCGTTTCTGAACTAAATGATTTGTTGCCGATTGATATGCATTTGAATGGCGCATCCTTGGGATTCAGCATTTCGAAAGTGTTGTGAAAACTCAGTCAAACTTGGACATTCTCAGGCTTTGTTCCCCTCAACTCGTGAAAGTTAGATTTTTCTGCCTTACAGCGGTTTAATAGTTAACGGCTCTTCCACGGCCTGTATAATTCAGGCAACATGTTCTGCTAGCCAGACCTGACGCTCCACTGATAGTTTATTTTAGCGCCTGCTAGCGGTCTCCGAGTGTGAAACACATACGCCGACTTGCGGCCCACGACGGCAAATGTCGCAGAGATAAAATATACTTATGGTTGGAACTCCATAACTAGATAACAGATACCCTCCAAAATACAGGATGGGGTGTGAATGTGTTTGTGTGTGCACGCGCGCGTGTGTGTGAATCTGGATCGATGACTTATTTCTTCAGAAATGCTCGCCAAAAATCATCGAATTCTCGCATTCTGGAATAATGTGCCTGGAAAATACATTGAAATGAGTGAAAAGCAACTTGCTGATACTTTACTTCTGCTAAGGAGCTGTGCTGGTAAACTTCACAGGCAACCTCTCAATGGTCACTGGCATGAAACTTCTCTTCAAATGGCAATGATGTCTACAACATTGATCCTACTAAGAGAACTACATACGGCTGGAGCCGCTCCATGCCCCGTGCTGGTAAACTTCACAGGCAACCTCTCAATGGTCGCTGGCATGAAACTTCTCTTCAAATGGCAATGATGTCTACAACATTGATCCTACTAAGAGAACTACATACGGCTGGAGCCGCTCCATGCCCCGTGCTGGTAAACTTCACAGGCAACCTCTCAATGGTCGCTGGCATGAAACTTCTCTTCAAATGGCAATGATGTCTACAACATTGATCCTACTAAGAGAACTACATACGGCTGGAGCCGCTCCATGCCCCGTGCTGGTAAACTTCACAGGCAACCTCTCAATGGTCGCTGGCATGAAACTTCTCTTCAAATGGCAATGATGTCTACAACATTGATCCTACTAAGAGAACTACATACGGCTGGAGCCGCTCCATGCCCCGTGCTGGTAAACTTCACAGGCAACCTCTCAATGGTCGCTGGCATGAAACTTCTCTTCAAATGGGAATGATGTCTACAACATTGATCCTACTAAGAGAACTACATACGGCTGGAGCCGCTCCATGCCCCGTGCTGGTAAACTTCACAGGCAACCTCTCAATGGTCGCTGGCATGAAACTTCTCTTCAAATGGGAATGATGTCTACAACATTGATCCTACTAAGAGAACTACATACGGCTGGAGCCGCTCCATGCCCCGTGCTGGTAAACTTCACAGGCAACCTCTCAATGGTCGCTGGCATGAAACTTCTCTTCAAATGGGAATGATGTCTACAACATTGATCCTACTAAGAGAACTACATACGGCTGGAGCCGCTCCATGCCCCCACGTCAGCTGGAACCCCTGGCTGTGGAGCCTGCTAAGTTCATACTTGTATCAGATATAATCAGAAGAAAATCTGCAAATGTATTAGATATGTGTATGTCCAAACTCCGAGTTAGGACTGGTGTGCGGGTGGCTTGTCATATTCAAGTGTCTGACCAAATGCCACTGACCACTTGGAGCTGGACCCCGACGAAGGCATGCGACCCGGGCGGCACAGCCAGCCCCAAGGCATCCACCATGGGCACATCCTTCTGGTCGTGCAAGAGCAGCTTCACTCCGATGGACTCGTGTGGGGCAATCATGTCCTCGTAGTGCTCGATGTTCAGAACCAGACGAAGACCATTCCCAGAACCTGAAAGATTACAGGTGAACCGTTTGCAACTGCGTATCTTATCGCCACTTCGGTCGATGTGGAGTTAATGATCGATTTAAACAGTGCTGAGAATGCACTTTCCAAGGATGAACACTACGTACAAACCATAGAGAAGCAGAAAGTCCCAAATCATACTCAAGCATCGAAGGGTATTTTCACTATTTCACCCATAAACATGGCTTGAGATATCGTAAACGCTCACTCAAGGATGAAGGGTAAGAATAGAAATGTAAAACATTTTACAATTGACTGAGGAATACGTACAACATTACCATAAAGCCGGATGTTTTTGGCTAATGAAGTGGCTCTCATCAGTCTCGTGCCCCATTGACCCATCTCGAGCCATATCCAAATATCCTGGTGAGTTACAGGCTGTTGAGGACGCTATCATGTGCAATCGACGTTTTGAGAAAATGACGCCAGAATGTTTGGCGTGTTCCCCACAAGATTAAAACATTGGTCTGGCCAAATGTAGCCACCCCTTGGGCGCTCTCTCTCTCTCTCTCTCTCTCTCTCTCTCTCTCTCTCTCTCTCTCTCTCTCTCTCTCTCTCAAGATTGTTATCTTCAGGACTGGAATGCAAAGAATATCAACAGCAATCGATACACATGGTATTCCTCCTTTAAGCATTTCTTAGGCCTTGAAGAGTATTTATATATACTTGATATTAAAAAGTTCAGAGATGTCTTTATTCGCTTCAGGTTTGGAATAAATTATCTGAACAACAATAGGAGATACAAAGGTATGGTAGATTCAAAGTGCTCATGTTGCGAGGAATTTGAAACTGAGCAACATGTTTTGCTGAATTGTCCTACTTATAAGGAACTAAGGGTTAAATATCTAGACAGATCCTTACCTCAGAAACAAAATAGGAATGTGTGTCAATATTTGATGCATTGCAATGACGACAAAATGACTCGTTCATTGGCGATGTATATTTTTATGCCTTTAAGTTGAGAGAACAAAAGGTTAGGGAGTAGATGAGTAGACGAAGTTGTGATGTTTGTACAGGTACTTGAAAACATCTTGCTCATTGAAAGGATTGTGGTTGTGGCAATCATAGCTGAAGTAGAATTGTTTAATACCAACATTGTCTTGTAATGCAATGGGCCGATGGCCTCCAAATAAATCAAATCAAATCAAAATAAAATATCTCTCTCAAAAGGGATGAAAGGGTAGCTCCTGTAGTACTTTCACTGTTTTGCATGAGTGCATGGTCAGCGTGGTTTGCCTTCAGAATCCCCAGTCCCTGTGCGGCAATCTCCCATGTGTCGCTGCCGATGGCCAAGTTCCCCAAAGAGGAGGTGCTGGCATACCATCCATGGCATTCCTCTTCAAACGACGGCGACTACGGTGACTTGGACACGTGTAGATTACAGGGGTTCTATAAAAACTCGACCGCAGCGAGGATATTGAGTTTGTTTGACATAGCAAAGACAGTGGAAATGAGAAGATTAAAAAAGGTCCGAAAATGACCTATTTGAAAGAAAGATTCTTTAAAAAGTTTTTAACAAGGAGGAGATTACAGGTAAACACAAGTCAAATACCTGCGAAGTCGACTCGAAGTGGGTTCTCCCGATCGTGGTTGAAGGTGAAGCAAACACCATGGTCTGTGAAAACTTCTGTGAAATTATCAGACGAGCAAGGTTCGCCTCTCCATTTGCAACTGAAATAAAACGATTTGCAAGATCATTTGTAGGCTAATTACTTCATTCCCTCGAAGTTTAAGATATCTAGAGACAACCCTAAGTCATGCTGCTGGCAGAAGGGAAAGCATTGACTACTTGTGGAGGATCTTCACATATGTCAGGGTTTCAAGTTGCTTCAAAATTACTGTGTGGTGATCGAGACACTCGTAGTCAAGAGACGTTGATTGAGCGCTTTTGCCCGATCTTTCGATGGCATTTAATCAGCCAAGCAATCAGACAACTCTATGCAGCAAGTTACATAGCTCTCGAGTCAGTTCAGAATTTACTCATCTCATTCATTCACTCAGTCAATACAATCCACCGGTTGTGCCTTCTCAGCCAAAGAGACCATTATTCAAGAAAAGAAGTTAGAAAGTACCTTTGAATAAATATCTCTTTCTTGTGCCCTGCACGCCGGAAAAACTCATCGATCGTCAGGTTTGGAAAGGAAGACACCATGTGATTCTCATATACAAAGGTTTTGGTCACGTTGATCCAGTCTTCATCCCAGACAACTGTGGCTCTGTAACAGATGACAAGGAAATTGACAGCCAGTGTGCAACTTTCGACAATACCTCGTGTGAAACGTGCGACCAGAGTTGTACGATGCCCATCTCATCCACTGGAACCCCAAGCTGCTGGGCTTTCAAGGCTGCTCCATTAAAAAATGCAGTCACACGTGTACATGTTTCTTTGTGCGTCTGCTTGTGTCTGTCTTTTTGTGTGTATGCGTGTACGTGTGTGTGTGTGTGTGTGTGTGTGTGTGTGTGTGTGTGTGTGTGTGTGTGTGTGTGCGCGCTTGAGTGTGTGTGCTAGCATGTCTTATGTGCGAGTCTGTGCATGTGTGTGTGTGTGTGTGTGTGTGTGTGTGTGTGTGTGTGTGCTTGAGTCTGTCTGTGTGTGTGTGTGCGCGCGCGCGCTCACGTGCGAGCGCTTGTGCTTGCAATCTCCCTCGTCTTGCATTTCATCACACACATGAATCTGTCCCTCATTCGATCAACATCAATCGTTCAGGCGTTTGATTCATCTTTCTCTGCTCTATCAAAGTTCACCTGAAGCTGTTTTGGTTGCAGATGGTGACAGCAGGAAACACCAGGGAACTGTTGTAGTTGATTTTCACGTTGACGGCCACTGGTCTCTTGAAGAAGTACTGGATCCGCTCTCCAGTCTGATGCAACATCAAACCCGCACAGGTCAGCAGCACGCACAGCCACAGCAGCCTGCCACCACAGAAAAAGCACACAGAGGGTGAGAAGCAATGAAAACTGACGCATGTATGCATGTGTATGTGTGTGTGTGTGCGTGCGTGCGTGCGTGCGTGCGTGTGTGTGTGTGTGTGTGTGTGTGTGTGTGTGTGTGTGTGTGTGTGTGAGTGAGTGTTGTGAGGCGCATGGCACTCAGGTGAGCAGATAGCTTCTAACTAGTGACAGCATGCGGACAAACGGTGCTCAACGCCATTGCGGTACTCCTAACCCGGTTTATTCCAAAAACCGATATGGATGGGAACATAATAAAGGACAAAACACAACAAACACAATCTATCAACATACATCACGATACATCACCCCCTTTTTAGTTTAACTCTTACTCCAGGAGGAGGCCGGTGTCGTAGAATATTTCGGAACCAGGATAAATCGGAACCGGTTCCCAAAAATCCTAGGATATTTCGGAACCATTCCCAGTTATCCCGCACCTGGCGGCAGGATATTTCGGAACCACCAGGATATTTCGGAACCACCTTCTAGATGCTTTCGTATGATTTTCTGAGTTTCTAGAAGGTTTCAAATCAGAGTTTACACTTTGTACACTTTTTATTTGTAATTCAAAACTCACACGCTGGAGTACAGTGAGTTGTAACTCAGTGAATTTTGACACGGAATGATGCAGACAGAATATTAGTGAAGCCATGTGGGCCTTCTGTGCGTGAATGCATCATAAACAAAGAGATGAACAGGTAGGTGAGAAGAGATTTATTGCACTACCTCATCAAAGTGTGAGAAACTCATCAAAATCTGTTTAGAAAAAGTCGTAAAGTCACAAATGTATGTCGGCTAATGACCTTCTAGACGGTTCCGAAATATCCTGGTGGTTCCTAAATATCCTGCCACTAGAGTCAGGATTAATCGGAATGGTTCCGAAAAATCCTGCCACCAGGGCCAGGATAAATCGGAATGGTTCCCATTCGTCCGGTTCCGAAATATCCTGCGACATCGGGCATGCTTGTTGACTAGTTACCGCTCGGAGTCCGTTTCCATGAATGTTCTTTGTTCATTAAGAAATGATTGGTTGTCAAAACTGGCTTAACCCTGCCGCTTGAGAGAGATCATAATCAATCAGACTGTTCGGTTGTCTGATTTAACATGACACTACTCTCTACAAGTGAGCAGGAACACTCCTCTCTACAAGTGAGCAGGAACACTACTCTCTACAAGTGAGCAGGAACACTACTCTCTACAAGTGAGCAGGAACACTCCTCTCTACAACTGAGCAGGAACACTACTCTCTACAAGTGAGCAGGAACACTCCTCTCTACAAGTGAGCAGGAACACTCCTCTCTACAAGTGAGCAGGAACACTCCTCTCTACAAGTGAGCAGGAACACTACTCTCTACAAGTGAGCAGGAACACTACTCTCTACAAGTGAGCAGGAACACTCCTCTCTACAAGTGAGCAGGAACACTCCTCTCTACAAGTGAGCAGGAACACTCCTCTCTACAAGTGAGCAGGAACACTCCTCTCTACAAGTGAGCAGGAACACTACTCTCTACAAGTGAGCAGGAACACTACTCTCTACAAGTGAGCAGGAACACTCCTCTCTACAAGTGAGCAGGAACACTACTCTCTACAAGTGAGCAGGAACACTACTCTCTACAAGTGAGCAGGAACACTACTCTCTACAAGTGAGCAGGAACACTCCTCTCTACAAGTGAGCAGGAACACTACTCTCTACAGGTGAGCAGGAACACTACTCTCTACAAGTGAGCAGGAACACTACTCTCTACAAGTGAGCAGGAACACTCCTCTCTACAAGTGAGCAGGAACACTACTCTCTACAAGTGAGCAGGAACACTTCTCTCTACAAGTGAGCAGGAACACTACTCTCTACAAGTGAGCAGGAACACTACTCTCTACAAGTGAGCAGGAACACTACTCTCTACAAGTGAGCAGGAACACTTCTCTCTACAAGTGAGCAGGAACACTCCTCTCTACAAGTGAGCAGGAACACTTCTCTCTACAAGTGAGCAGGAACACTACTCTACAAGTGAGCAGGAACACTACTCTCTACAAGTGAGCAGGAACACTCCTCTCTACAAGTGAGCAGGAACACTACTCTCTACAAGTGAGCAGGAACACTTCTCTCTACAAGTGAGCAGGAACACTACTCTATACAAGTGAGCAGGAACACTCCTCTCTACAAGTGAGCAGGAGCACTACTCTCTACAAGTGAGCAGGAACACTACTCTCTACAAGTGAGCAGGAACACTACTCTCTACAAGTGAGCAGGAACACTACTCTCTACAAGTGAGCAGGAACACTACTCTCTACAAGTGAGCAGGAACACTACTCTCTACAAGTGAGCAGGAACACTACTCTCTACAAGTGAGCAGGAACACTACTCTCTACAAGTGAGCAGGAACACTACTCTCTACAAGTGAGCAGGAACACTACTCTCTACAAGTGAGCAGGAACACTACTCTCTACAAGTGAGCAGGAACACTACTCTCTACAAGTGAGCAGGAACACTACTCTCTACAAGTGAGCAGGAACACTCTCTCTACAAGTGAGCAGGAACACTACTCTCTACAAGTGAGCAGGAACACTACTCTCTACAAGTGAGCAGGAACACTACTCTCTACAAGTGAGCAGGAACACTACTCTCTACAAGTGAGCAGGAACACTACTCTCTACAAGTGAGCAGGAACACTCCTCTCTACAAGTGAGCAGGAACACTACACCACTGCTCAAAGGGTGTTAAAAGCTAATAGAGCAACCTAGCTTCATCATTGCTCAATAACGACAGGCCATATACATAATCAGTCCGGGAATCTTGCAGGCATGTTGCCACGGCGTGTGAATTTAGGTCTGGTGTGGAGGCAACTCACTGTAGTCAGACTGTAGAACAAGGACAACAGGTGATCCAATCTGCCTTACTGGGGACTGTGGCTCGTGGGCTGGGGACTGCAGCCGGGGTGTTGAACTGCTTTTCCATGACGTCCCTTTGGGTGTTCTGAGAATGTAGGAGCGCGGAGCGCAAGGCTTCACAACTTAGCTGAGTGTTCTCATCTCTTCTCTCCGTCACGCTTAATTACAACAGGTTCGTCAGGAAACAAGATGGGAAGTGCCTGCGCACCCTGATGAAAGTCAAAGCTGGTCTTCTGTCGACGTTTCCACTTCAAGTCTCGCTGTCGAAGGACATCTCTGTTGATGGTTTGGGACGACAGCGTTTTGGGCAGGGCTAGCAACGTGGTTAGGAGTTTTCTGCTTATTTTGCAGAACTTGCTCCAAGCTCAGGGATGGAAGTGGAGCGGCAAGCCAGGAGTGCACGAAACCCCTCTATTGGCTTCAGTTGCTGTTCGAACAGCTCGTTCTGCAGCGCCATTTGCCTGTGGATAATAGGGGCTGGTTGTCACAGAGGTAAAGCTCCAGTCAGGGGCAAACTGCTTAAATTCAGATGAGGTAAACATCATTCCGTTGTCAAACATCGTTGTCTCGGGTATGCCATGTTGTGCAAACAATTTCTTCTTCTTCATGATGACAACCCATGACAGTTGGTGAGGCGACAGATTTCAGTGTATCTCGAGTAGCAGTCGAAGCAGACAAGAAAATGGGTGTTGTTGTGCTCACAAATCTCCACTGCCACATCGCTGAAAAGCACGTTCAGGTAGCTCTGATGTGAGAAGAGGTTCTTTCCGTTGAGTCCTTTGCTTCTCCAGGCAGAAACGGCAATGACTCACTTTGTCTTTGATCTCTTATGTGATATGAGGTCACCACACAGACTATTTGGCTCGCTGCCAGCACTTGTTCATGCCCATGTGGTCTTCATGGATCTTCTATTGGGTTTCTTTCTGCAGGGAGCGTGGAATCACAGTCCTCTCAACCTTGATGAGAAGTCCATTCCAGACACTCAGTTCACCGGGTACTGGGTAGAGGTTTCTGTCGCCTAGTTTGACATCGTTTTTGTTCTCTGGCCAACCAGACTTGCCGTACTCCAGGGCCATCTGCAGACATGCATCTTTGTGAGTTCCACCGCGAATCCTCTCTGGGTAGGCATCAGATGCGACACAAAAGGAGGTGATTGTGTTAACTCATTCAATGACATCTGCATAGAGCTCTTTTTGTCCTTGTGGTTTGAGTGGAGTTCTGGACAAGGCGTCGGCGACATGCATGGGCTCCCTTGTGTGTATCGGGCCTCCACGACAAAACGTGCGAGCCACATCAGCATTCGTTGGCACTGGAGTGGTGTGTCCTATAGATCCTTCGTGGAATGCTACAGCCGCAATTCCCACAGGGTCTTTTCTGCCATTGTTGTGGATTGGGACGGGGAGGCACCTTTACTTTTCCCTTGAAAGCCAGAGGAGGACGAGGGCTTGCTACTCTTGCCACGTCGATGATAGGCGGTGTCGACTTGTGGAGCATGTTGATCTTGAAGCTGGTTTTGATCAAGTTCGTGATGTCGAGCCATGTCGACGGCAATCCTCAAAGTAAGGTTAGCCTCCGATTGCAATTTCTGAGAGACATCAGAGTCTAGGAGACCTAAGACTAGACGATCCCTAAGAAACTCGCCTTCCCTCTCGCGAAAGTCGCAGGTGACTGACAGTTTACCCAAAGCTCGTAGGAATTGTTCTACTGACTCACCCTAAAGTTTGTGGTGGTTATGGAATTTCGCTCTTTCGTGAATGACGCCAGCTTCATCGCTGCACGGAGACTCATGAAGTGTTCCTTCCACTCAGGCCATAAGGATGACTTGGCGAAATCGAAATTTTCCGGCGGTGGATATTGTGCCATTCTGCTCTTCTTGCACGAAATACATGTATATGCTTCAGTAGATAGTATTCTGAGTGGAGTTATTTCAATCCACAGAAGAGATTCTGCATTTGCATGCTTCATAGTTGACATGTAAAAAATACAGAAGCCAGCCAGGCCTCAAATAATGTTTAATAAGAAACCAGCCATGCCTTGAAAATTAGTATGGATTAAGTTGAGATCGTCAATTTGGTGTGTGGACGCCAAATTCGACCATTGGTTCAATAGGGAAACCTCCACTGCGAGCCCATTGGTCCGTTCAGGAGACCGTAACTGCTGGCCCATCAGTCCATTCGAGATCTATACTCAAGACTGTGGGCCCATTGGTCTATTCGAGATAGTAATGATAATAGTTTATTCATAAGCACATACCTTCCCTTGACAGGCAAGCTCATGGCGTTTACAATCCAAAGAATCAACACTCATACAACCTCTCAACACCACATTCCCACATAAAACTCACACACAACTCACATAAACAATAAACAAACACTAAGATCCAACAGAACAAATAGAACAAACTATACAATATACACAGCATGAAGCAGCTAAGCGGGAAAGGTGGATCGGAAGAGGTGGGTCTTTAGAGTACTTTTGAACTGGGGCAGAGTGTCAAAATGACGGAATGAGAGAGGGAGACTATTCCAGGTTACAGGTCCAATATAGGAGAAGGCACGCTGTCCTTGAGTTTTCTTATTACGGCGGGGAACCTTGGGCATTCTAGAGTCAGCAGTTGAGCGTAGAGATCTGGAGGAGGTGTAGACTGCAAGAATTTCTGTAGGAGTGTGTGATGCGGTGTTGTCGATGGCCTTGAAGCACAAAGTAGCAAGTTTATATTCTATCCTCTGAGAGATGGGGAGCCAGTGAAGTGCATGTAGGAGTGATGAGACATGGGTACGCTTGGGACATCGAAAAACTAGCCTAGCAGCACAATTCTGAACTTTCTGGAGTCTGTTAAGCAGAGTGTCAGGGATGCCAGCGAGAAGAGAGTTTCCATGGTCGAGACGAGACAGGACAAGTGATGTGATGAGCGTTTTGGTGGCTTGCTGAGAAAGATAATGACGAATGGTACTAATTTTCCTTAGCTCGTAATATGCTAACTGACAGACTTTGTTGACACGAGATCTCAAGACTGTGGGGTCCATTGGTCTATTCAATAAACCACGTATTATCTCCTTCCACACACACACAATTCACGTTATGATTCTTTCGGCTTTGGGTCTAGGGGTTTCACTAGTTGCGGAAGGGGTAATAATTAATTCATTCTCTCTCTTACATCCCACATTCACAGGACATAACACAATCTTTATTACATATTATTTTTAATGAGAAATAATCATAACATAATCTAATTCAATGCAATAGGAACAAACTTAAGAAATCATGTCAGCCTACAATTTGTGACTGAAGGGCGGTGGGCTTTCCTATTGTCCGGAAATAAAAAGTTGAACCAAATGTACTCACAAGTTCTGGTAGACAAGTGCAATCAGTTCTCAACTTCCATGGATGAAACTTCTCCTTGAAACTGATATCCACTAAGGAGTGGACATCCACTCTCTCTCTCTCTCTCTCTCTCTCTCTCTCTCTCTCTCTCTCTCTCTCTCTCAAGCCTATCTCTCGAGACAAGAGAAAAGGCCATAAACTTGCGGTTTCACACACTTTCTAGAGCATTCCGCAAGAACACAAATGATGAAGCTTTTCATGTGATATCTTGTTCAAGAGTCTTGTGGGGGCTGAATCTTTGAACAGGGAAAACGCTGTCCTTTTGGCACAAACTTTCAGAAGGTAGGGGAAGATTGGAAAAACTTTTAACGTGTCGTTCCACCCTTCTTGCTTGACACACGTTCTCCTTCACATGCCAGACCAGCAAAAATACAAGTCACGCCTGACCGTCTCACCTTGTAGACAGACTGAGGGGAGACGCCCAGCTCCTTACCCTCTCTTCTCTGACAACATGGAGGTCAAGACCCAGAGAGGCCCATCCGCATGGGCCCGCCCTGTTTGTCAGTCGTCACCCTTCAACGTCAAAACGTCACCTCAACTAAAAATGGCCAAGGTCAACGATTCTGACTCCACGACATTGTCTCCTCACCTCAAAATCTGGAATGAACTCTACCCTCAGATAAGTGAAAATTTGGTTTAAAAGGTTGGCTGGCTTAACCATAGTATTAATGTGCTGTACTTCCGTTTGGTTTATCAGAGTAAGAAGTATTACCCATTATTTTACCCAGTATTAATTGTGATTAAAATTATTATTGTAATCAAACCTCCCCACTTCTCTTTTCTTGTTGTCCTGCTCATCCTTGATAGCATGGAAGGTTGTTGCAGAACGGTGATGAGTAACCGCTGGACACCATGTTGCGAGGCGGTTGGCACTCAGGTGAGCAGATGGCTTCTAACTAGTGACATCATGCGGACAAATGATGATTGACGTCATTCACTCATTGCATTACTACAAACCTGGTTTAGTTACAATAAATATAAGCCTACAATGAACTACCGATAATGGCGAGGTCGACCTAGTTTCAGCCAGCATGACAGCTTCGCTCTCATCCTCGCTCTCTGTTTCCTCATCATTAGCGAGAGGAAAATCACTACTATCATCATCATCATGAAAGTGATCATCTACATCAGTTTCTATCTCATACAAAGCATCCTCTTCAGCATCAGAACCTTCCTCTATAGCAATTTCCACTGGCTCACCCACCTCATGCTGCGATTCAAGCTCCGCCGCCATTACTGTTTACTTCGTGCCTCCTCATCATCTCATCTCATCTCATCTCATTCCCTTGGCCACTCTGGCCGTCGGGGGGACATGAAGGACGACGACACGGAGATCCTCCGCCATTCAGGTCTGTTGGTGGCTGTTTTGAGCAGCTTTTTCATGGGGAGGGCCTGTAGCGGCCAAAATAATTTCCCGGCCAAAATAATTTCCGGAAGTCATCGCAGAGTTATCTGCTCGGCTCTCCCTTTATGCGATTTACCGCTCCTGCACCTGTTCTTCGCATGTTATATATCCCGACAAACGACGCATTAGTTGCTTTACGAGTTTTTGTGTTTTTGGTGCATTTGTGTCGTTTAACACATAATGTAGCGTTGAAAAAAGTTTTTTCCCGTGCAAAGCCGTCTCCCCTGCTGGAAATAATATGGGATTCACCTCCCTGTAGTCTATTTTTGGTCTTGTTTTATAAAATGCGACCGTTGACTGACTTGGCACGCCCGGGCAGTTATGCTAAGATCCGGCCGCGTTAATATATCTGTGTTTTGTGACAAACGTCTTGCTCGGCGGTACTGTACTCCATGCACCTTAACGGTGCGCGTGATTCGGGTGTAATCTTAAGCTAAACGACGTTCCGAATGTTTCCGACTTCGACAATTTTAGCAGCGCCAATAAACGTTCCGAATATTTCCGACTTCGACCATTTCAGCAGCGCCAATAAACGTCGTTTACCTTAAGATTACACCCGAATCACGCGGACCGTTAAGGTGCATGGAGTACAGTACCGCCGAGCAAGACGTTTGTCACAAAACGCAGATATATTTACGCGGCCGGATCTTAGCATAACTCCCCGGGCGTGCGAAGTCAGTCAGGCGGAGTGGCGGGTGCCGTCTCTTTTTAGAGTTGAATTCTCAGCACGTCTCGAGTAGATAACTCTGCAATGACTTCCAGAAATAATTTTGGCCGGGAAATTATTTTGGCCGCTACAGGGCCGTCCACTCCTTGACGTTGTCCGTCCAACTCTTTCTCTGTCGACCAAGGCGACGACCGCCCTCTAGTGTGCCCTGTAGTACAATCTTGCACAGGGAGTCATGCCTCCTAGTGCATCGGTAATGGTTATGGTCTGGCCTCCTAGTGCATGGTCGTGCCTCCTAGTGCATCGCTAATAAAGGTTATGGTCTGGCCGGGAAAGATCTGTGTGTGGATCTAAAGCTGGCAAACTATTAGTATTAGTCCTGAGGCCAAGCAGCTCTATTGTTCAAATGCTTTGGATAGTTGTTCATACCAAAAAATATTTGTTCACATGGGTTAAGGGAATATTCTTTGTTGATATATTGTACACTCTAACTTTCAAATGAATCTAAATAACGTATGATAATTAAAAGAAGTTGACTAAAAAAACTCTATGAAAAACGTCTACCAGATTCGGAGTTGCGTCCCTTGCATAGGCGTATCTAAACAAGTGCATTTACTGCTGCGAAGACATTACGTCTCTAGATTTAGCGAGTTTCACACAGATTAAGTGGAATACCACCATATGGTCAAGCAAGCAGTGGAGTACTTTAGACGGCAAAGAACGTGTGATAGCTGAGAAACTTCTTGCTTTACAATCAAAGCCTGAAAGTTAAACGTATTGCTTTCACATGTAATGTAATGTTACAATCGTTTCACAAACAAACGAAGAATCGAACAGGCGCAGCATCGCTTTGAGAAGGGTAAAGCTGCGGGAGCTGTTTCACCGAGGAAAAAAATGAGACCACAAGGACAGAACAGCCGAGAATCGACTACCAGAAGCGAGCATACCCTGCCTCCTGTCTGTATTGTGTGCAGAAAGACTAAGTCTAAAAAAGCAAATCGACAGGGACTTGAGCTCCAGAAAAACTCGTACAAGTAAGTTGAACGTTATACTTTCGTTACATTTTAGTAAAAACTAGTTGATTGATTGCCTGATTGATCATTTGAGTTCTATTTACACCATAATCATGTGAGGAAAATAGTGTTGCTTGTTGCACAAAACCAAGTTAAAGGGGCAGTCTAGGGAAAATAAATAATGTCCAAAGAAAGTCAGTATAGGTAGGAGGTATATGATCAAAACAAATGAACATGATCTTAGGCTCAAACAATCCCCAGAATACAGATTTAACGTAGAAAAATGAACAAAGTGGTAAATACGCATAAGTTTTAGTGCGATAATGAGTGCGCAAATATTTTATTTTATTTTTTAACCAGATTTTCGGCGATAATCTTAGAATGGCGTCTTACCAAAGTGGATGCTAGTAACGATCTTTTTGGAAACAAAATTAACCATGATCTTAACATTAGTTTAACCTGAAATTTGGCAAACAAATAGAGAAATGGATAATCTATACAGAAAACTATATTTTATTAGCAGCTGCCACCGCAACTCTCTGCAATGCACACAACTGTGTGCATGTGTTGGGTGTGTGAACAAACAGTCGGCGTTGGTGGAGGAAGACATGGACCACACAAGTGACACTGACAGTAGTGGTTCTGACACTGATATGTATTTTGAAGGAGATATTGATTCCATTGATTCAGTCTGGGAATGATTTCAACAGCATTGTGTTTGTGTGGAGATTGTGCAACCAAGAGATGTGCAGAAGGAATAGGTGGTGGTCTGTGCACATTGCTACGTATGTTGACTATCATCAAGGGAGGCATCTCGAATGATTTGAGTCAAACAAGTTTTTTATTCTTAATTAATTCCATACTAAACCTAAAATCACTAACATACTCCAATACACGAATTATTTTAATATTTGAACATGCCTACTTACTTTAGTCGGGGAAAATAACAAGTTAAAACACAATTTTATTTTTTTTAAAACTTTTTACCTGTTTGCGTGAAAAACGAATTTCAAAAACAGAAAAATCTGATTATTTAGATTCTACCCAAAGTTAGAGTATCTCAAAATGTCATGTACTAGGTGTCTTCTTTCAAAATATGTCAAAACTTTTTGGTATAAACTTGTAGCCGACACTTCCTTTTTCTAGGGCTGATAGAGCTGCTTGGCCTCAGGACTATATAGTACAGAGACGAATAGACTAGATTAGTTCCCTAAACCATATTTTCCTTGTTGTAAGGGGGCAAACATATGCTAATGTGGTAGGCTCAATTGAGCCTACGCACCGCGAATGAGTTAAAATTTGAAGCAGTCAGTGCAGAGGTTGCTCCCTTGATTTAAGCACGACTTCAGAAAGTTAAGACAGAGTGGGAAATGCATTAAATTTGAGAATTATTTTGTTGGCTTAGTAAAGTTGAGACCTCCCACGCGTTGAGTTGAGCGCGCGACCAAGATGTTAAGTCGTAAATAAGTCTCCCTATGCACATGGTCTCGTGGTTATAATTTGTGTACTCAAGCAGAGGAACCAACAGCAATTTCTAAAAAGCATGTGATTGCTTTCAACATGGTCAGCAACGACGAGAGAGAGAGAGAGAGAGAGAGAGAGAGAGAGAGAGAGAGAGAGAGAGAGAGAGACAGACAGACAGACAGACAGACAGACAGACAGACAGACAGACAACAGACAGACAGACAGACACACAGACAGACAGACAGACACACAGACAGACAGACAGACACACAGACAGACAGACAGACAGACACACAGACAGACAGACACACAGACAGACAGACAGACAGACACACACACAGACAGACAGACAGACAGACCGACGGACAGACAGACAGACAGACAGACAGACAGACAGACAGACAGACAGACAGACACACACACAGACACACAGACAGACAGAAAGACAGACAGACAGACAGACACACAGACAGACACACAGACAAACACACAGACACACAGACAGACACACAGATAACAGACAGATACACACACACAGAGACAGACAGACACAGACACACAGACAGACACACAGACAGACAGACAGACAGAAAAATACAGAAAGAGAAAGAGCGAATGAGAGACAGAGAAAAATGACAGACACACACACACACACACACAGAGAGAGAGAGAGAGAGAGAGAGAGAGAGAGAGAGAGAGAGAAGAGAGAGAGAGAGAGAGAGAGAGAGGGGGGGGAGAGTGACAGAGAAATAGAGAGAGGGCAGACAGACACACAGACAGAGAGACAGACAAACAGACAGACAGATAGAGACTGAAAGACAGACAGACAGAAATAAAGACAGAGACGGACAGATAGAGACACAGACACCTGCAGTGCAGACACATGGAGATAGACACAGTGAGGGACAGAAGCGAGATTGATTGATTGATTTTTATTCGGCCGACGACCCATTTGATATAATCCTCGATTTACTAGCGTTAAAACAGTATAGCAATGAACAACAATATATGAGATACATTACAGACGACAATGAAGACTCTAAAACAAGTAAAAGTCGTGAAGTATACTCACTACTCATCCCTGGCACGAAAAGCGACTTGAGAGAATAAGAGACAGACAGGCAGAGAGGATGGGGGTAAGGTCAGGGAGGACAGACAGAGGGAAACACACGCATTCGCACGCACGCATGCACACACACGCACACAACCACACACTTAAACTCACACACATTATACACCTGCACACATACGCACTTGCACACACGCGCGAGTACATATACACGTACACACACACACACACGCACGCACACACACACACACACACACACACACACACACACACACACACACACGCACACACACACACAGACGCGCAAATACACACGTACGCACACATTCACGCGCATACAAACGCACACACACGCGCGCGCGCACACATGGACACTCACGCGCGCGCACACACACACACACACACACACACAAGCGCACACACACACACACACACACACACACACACACACACACACACACACAAGCGCACACACACACACACACACACACACACACTCACCAGGCGCGGATCAGTTCATTTTTGGGGGGGGTTTCCAAACTTTTTTAAGAATGGGCGGGGGGGGGGGGGGGGGGGGGGTGTTAAAGGGCTCAACCGAAACGTGATAGCGGTGGGGGGTGGGGGTGGGGTTTCAGTGCTCAACCGAAACGTGAAAGCGGGGGGGGGGGGGCGAATAACGACCCTATACGAGCGCTTTGATCTCAGCCAAACGTGAGAGCGGGGGTGGAGGGTGCGGGAGAGGGCAGGAGAACGACCCTATAGTTGCGCTTGAACCTCAGGAGAAAAGTGAGAGCGGGGTGGGGGTGGGGGATTGGGGGTGGGGGTGAGGTGGGGGAATTTTCACTGCAAAATATTCCAATCTGACGCATTCTGATACTGAACATTACCACTTTCAAGCAGCACATTTTGTTACTAATAAAAATAGTGGTTTTTTGGGGGTTTTTTCCGTTGGGGGGGGGGGGGGGGGGGGTGTTCCGGAAACCCCGGACCCCACCCCCACCCCCACCCCCAACCCTCGTCCGCCCCTGCTCACACACACACAAACACACACACACACACACACACACACCACACACACACTCACACACACACACACACACACACACACACACACACACACACACACACCACACACACACAACACACACACACACACACACACACACACACACACACACACACACACACACACATGACGTACCGTCTAACAGAGGAGGCGTGGTCCAAGAACACAAAGCGAATGCCGTGCAGAGTCGTGGAGTCCACAAACCCCTGGCATGCCGACCTCCAGCTGCCTTTGGGCCGGTCATCCTTGGCTGGACCGTCTGCAACGGACACTTGGACGCTATCAGGCCTGAGGTCGGACTGGTCAGGAGGATTCGTCAGGTTGTCCGTCTTGCAGCTCATAGCTCAGGAATCAGACTGCCTTGCGTCTACTGCACTACCTCGTCGAAGCTGTAAAGCAGAGAAATGTGTGCTTCGTCAATGCTGCTCTAACGTTTAAAGCAGAGAAATGTGTGCTTCGTCAATACTGCTCTAACGTTTAAAGCAGAGAAATGTGTGCTTCGTCAATGCTGCTCTAACGTTTAAAGCAGAGAAATGTGTGCTTCGTCAATGCTGCTCTAACGTTTAAAGCAGAGAAATGTGTGCTTCGTCAATGCTGCTCTAACGTTTAAAGCAGAGAAATGTGTGCTTCGTCAATGCTGCTCTAACGTTTAAAGCAGAGAAATGTGTGCTTCGTCAATGCTGCTCTAACGTTTAAAGCAGAGAAATGTGTGCTTCGTCAATGCTGCTCTAACGTTTAAAGCAGAGAAATGTGTGCTTCGTCAATGCTGCTCTAACGTTTAAAGCAGAGAAATGTGTGCTTCGTCAATGCTGCTCTAACGTTTAAAGCAGAGAAATGTGTGCTTCGTCAATGCTGCTCTAACGTTTAAAGCAGAGAAATGTGTGCTTCGTCAATGCTGCTCTAACGTTTAAAGCAGAGAAATGTGTGCTTCGTCAATGCTGCTCTAACGTTTAAAGCAGAGAAATGTGTGCTTCGTCAATGCTGCTCTAACGTTTAAAGCAGAGAAATGTGTGCTTCGTCAATGCTGCTCTAACGTTTAAAGCAGAGAAATGTGTGCTTCGTCAATGCTGCTCTAACGTTTAAAGCAGAGAAATGTGTGCTTCGTCAATGCTGCTCTAACGTTTAAAGCAGAGAAATGTGTGCTTCGTCAATGCTGCTCTAACGTTTAAAGCAGAGAAATGTGTGCTTCGTCAATGCTGCTCTAACGTTTAAAGCAGAGAAATGTGTGCTTCGTCAATGCTGCTCTAACGTTTAAAGCAGAGAAATGTGTGCTTCGTCAATGCTGCTCTAACGTTTAAAGCAGAGAAATGTGTGCTTCGTCAATACTGCTCTAACGTTTAAAGCAGAGAAATGTGTGCTTCGTCAATGCTGCTCTAACGTTTAAAGATTCCCCGGACAATAATTATGTGACCTAACCGGGCACAAGGTACATAGGGTTCCTGGAGCCAAACGCCTCAAAACGCAAGAAAGGTGTCTGATATGATTTTCGTCGAAATTGAGTTTGGTGTTTTTTTTCGATTCTGGGATCATTTTGCTGTCATCACCGAGAGTTTTTGAAGATATATTCAGCCTATAAAGTGGTTTAATTCACGATTTTAGTGAAATGTTTACAATTATGCGCTGTCTGAAGAGCACCGATCGTGTCTGGATTAAAACGAAGATTCGAATCTCTCACGGTTTCCTAACTGCTGCATATTACGTGATTTAGAAATCTTCAGACTCGTCTATGCTTGCTCCACTCACTCACATTCAATCCTATTGTTAAAAAAAATTGTGAAACGCATTTGATCCTCGTTGTTTTGGACTTTCCACGCTCAAACAGCATCTGACAACTTCAACGGCCTTGTTCCCAAAACGACTACTTTGCGGGTTGTCGACTTCGGATAAAAACCACGAAAAAGGTATCTCAATCGATAAGAGATCTGTAGCAGAAAGACATCAGTTTGATAGTGTCGAGCAGGAAAACCAGTTATTTTTACATCTTGCTGTTGTTGATCTACACGCTCAAGTTGGAACCCCAATCGGATGCCTAAATGAGACGAAGAAGCAAGTCTTCTTTTTCCACACACAAATGATGTGACGTCCGCCAGGGTTCTGAAAACTTCACCCGGTCGGGTCAGTGCGCGGACTGTATTCACAGAACCCGGGACAGCCGTCCTGCAATGACAGGCAGCGGGAGGTTCTGCTATGCCGGAGCTCGCGTGGTTTTTCCCAGGCTAATATGAGGACCGAGTGAACGAATAGACAGAGAAGGTGTCACGATAGGTACAGGAAAAGTGGAGACGGGATGGAATGGCACAAGCAGTCGGCAACGCGGTTGACATCCGTTATGTCACGCGTCGCACTACGGTGTAAATACCAGCACTTCGCTCTGCATAGACTTCACGGGGACGTTCAGGAATAATGGTGAATGATCAAGATGGATTTGTGGGGTTGTGCGGTCTATTTCAGTCTCTTGTACAGAGAGTGCTGTCTGCAGACACAAAACACGTACCAACAGTAGTTTTAGCAATTCGTCCAACTATTTTAATTCCAAAACACATTTTATACGATTGCCAAGCTGATTTGCATCATAATACATACGACGTTCCGATACATAAATCATAAACCCTCCCCTACTTTAAATCTGTAGTTTCACTTATGAAATGGCTATTAGATGGGAAAGGGGCACCATAGGCGGCTATATGCAGGAGCTCCATGGCTTGGGCCTGGTGGACGTCACCGCCACATGGTCATCGGTCTGCAGTGTGTGAGGGTGGACGTCCGCTGCTTGGGCCTATGGCCCGTGTAGGTCAGTTGGGACGGCTGCGTCTCTTGCGGCTGAATACAGCAGGAACATGAACTCTAGTGTTACAGAGCGTTATACGTGCGCAGATCTCGAGCTGCGGTCATGCATGAGCATTAATCCCCACTCACTGGCTGGCGAAATGATATTGCTCGTATCAGTTTGAACGAATTGCTCAAACGATTGGACGTGTTTTTGTGTCTGCCCAGGTAATTATCTATATTTTATCATTTGTATGAGGGAAAATGGAAGAATTATAACGGAAGTAATAGAACGCGAAATAAGTATTGTGATTATTTAGTTATATTATTATTATCCCTCCATGTTGACTGAGGTCCTCACAGCTTTGTCCCTCCTAGGTTTACTGGAGGTCCTCAACAGCTTTATCTGTCTGTCTGTGTGTCTGTCTGTGTGTCTGCCTCTCGTTGACCTCGTATGTCTCGGCATGGCTGGCTGGCTAGGTCTGGCTGTCTAGATCCTGTACTGTTCCGTCCGTCCGTACCGTCCGTCCGTCCGTCGGGTCGTCAGTCCGCGACTTAACGGGGCTTGATTTATTTTTCCTCCATAACATTATCTGGTACGGATTATCCTAGCACATTTTCGCCACACATACTGGTAAGTATAGGCGTCTCGAGTGAATGTATCAAATTTTCAGATTATCGAGAGTAGTACGCAAAAGGAAAGTAACTCTTTCTAGGTAGAAACTCGAAAACACCCCCGCCTAACAATGTCAGTCGTGCACGGAAATGGCGATATTTATGCGCCTTTTCCTTCACTCACTGCGTGACGCGCCAGGCAGCGTTTACTACTCGCACGGCTGTTACAAGCGGCTCCTACTCAAGTCACATAAATAGTTTTCGTGATCCTCGCACTTTTGCAGTACAAAAAAATCGACGCTTTCAGCCCCCCCCCCCCCCCCCCCTTAAACAATACCGTTTTATAAGTCAAAATTTTACCTATCCGCCAGGCAGTCCGGTCGGTCCACTCTTCAAAACAGCTCACTCCTGTTCTGAAGCGCAACACTACCAAGTTCTGACTTCGTACGTCGGCCTCTAATGGCAGTAGAATCGATATTAAACTCTGGCACGAAAT
>JAWQFJ010016929.1:0-34196 GCA_034096865.1 Theodoxus fluviatilis | reverse complement strand
AATACTGGATTAAATACATTTTGCTGAAGGAAACAGGACTGGATCCAATCTTCACATTCTTGCTCCAAGTCAACGCAACGACAGAGAGTTCCAAGAAAAAGTGCACACGCGCGCACACACACACACACTCACGCACACACCACTGTAAATAATTACATCTCTTCTGGCAGGGTAACAACAAACGGAAGAGAAATGAAACAAAGCAAGTAAACTGAGGTGAACGAGACTATAATGTATGAGGGGAGAAGACGGGGAATTGGGAGGCGTGCGAATGGGCCGGTGGGGGCATGACGGTCTCGTCGCATGTTAAATGCAAAGAAGACAGGACCCTAATCATTCGCAGAATCTCTCCTCATCTCCCCTCTCATTTCCTTTTGAAACCAGAAAGGAAACTATCCAGCCACAAAAAGAGGAGTTACCAACTAGTAGGAACCACTAGGAGAGGGCTGCAAGACCTGTGTACCCAACAGCCAGCAGCGAGCCTCTGCACGGGCCTGGCCGTGGGAATCGGAGGAGAGCAGGAAGGACCCTATCCCCTATAGGACTGGTCCGCGACAAACTTCTGAAACCTGATGCAAGCAAACATCACAGTGAAAAACAGCATGGAAGGGATTAGGCTAACAAAACCAAGTGATTAAAAAAGTTGAATGTCAAAATATTCCCTTATCGTTTCCAAAACCACTTCATCCACTTCCATATGCCCCGAGGTCCTGTTTGCCTCTAGCTCTCTCGACACTACATGATTTCTTATAGCGTGAGAAGCAACTCACCACACCACGGTGAGCGACTTGGTCCCATCCACCTCAGGACTCTCGCTGTCCCGCAGCAGCCCCCCCCCCCCCCCCTGGCCGCAGGCATAGTAACCGTAGGCCAATGAGGAGATAACGCATGTACTCGAGGAAGATCGGCCATGTGGTACATGGAGCAGACGTCGCCCCTGAGCCACGTGCAACATACTGCTTCTGCAAAATGCATGCTCAAAGACATCTGACTTTAGACTGACCGGAACATTTTCTGCACCCCAATTCTCTCATTCACGCATTGACAAATTGAATATTCAGCATCGAGTTCACAGCATGCGTGAGCCTGAATCAAAAGGTACTGTCAGGAAAAATAGCATCACGTGCATAGACATCTCAATACACGTCATCCCTATGCTGTAAACTCGTATTCTCTAACAGATGTTCTGCACAGTTGTGATAAGCCTCTTCTCTCCCTGAGATACAACATATTTACAATGGCACGGCGCATGCAACGAAGGAGTGGGAAGACAAATTGAAAAATGTCAGCATAATTGATGAATAAGCAAAAAAAGTCAATACAGCTAAAACCTCTATCTCACGACCTCAAGCTTAAACGACTTCCTCTGGATGAGCGAACTTAGAAACAATTATAACGGAGCGTATTTATCCTATCAATAGTGACCTCTCTTAAAACGACTCCCTCCAAAACGCGACTCGCGACCTCAATCCCCGGCATTTTAATGACTTTCTGACCTCGATTTCCATAAAACGGCAGTCCTCTCGCGGCACATGCAATTGCAGTTACTAGCCATTAAAAAAACGACAGCTTTGCGAGCGGTGTTATGACACACCTTAGTGCAGTCAGGATTGACGTCATGTTCTGAAAGGACTTGTCTCGCCGACCACTGACGTCTCCCGAGACCACCACGACGAAAGCTGTGAGCCAAGGGGCACGACAACTATCTTCACGTGCACCTAAGTGTAAAAAATGCAGTCTCGATCTGATAGGAATGGGACGGATGGATAGGGTTTTAAGGCCGATCAGCCTTGATGAGGCCTATCTGTTAATGTACCACTTCAGCTATGACGAAAATCACATAGAGAACAGTCTAGCGTAAACGCTAATCAAGTGTGGTGTCAAGGGTTGTGGCTGTCCTAGGTAATCGCCGCTTATCGAATCGCCGTAGGGAGATGAGATGGGTCAAGTCTCCTACAGTCCTGAAACCCACCGGGGGAGCCATCTCGTTCCGAAACGAGAAACGGTTAAGTCATCGCTAACGCAAACTGGAGATCAGAACCTGCTCGCCAGCAAGTCTTCGCTCTACCGCACGAGATAACTGTCTGAAATTTCCAGCCCACGGCAGGATTCAACAGTTCAGACGTCTCATACCCAGAAGGTTAAAACCAGTGCTCAACGTCGCAAGCGAGCAAGCTGCCACGCCAGTAGACTGAAGCGGGCAGAGGCTGCTACTGGTGGCGCCTGGATTTCTCCGACTTTTATGACGCTTGACGAACGTGCCCGCATCGGTTTACAGGCCATATGGGCTACAGGAGAGGGAAAGCCAGAGGCCACTCCATAGTGGAGCATTTCACCAGTGACCGCAGTGGTCTGGCACTCGCTCAGGTCTAAAGCTTAAAACTCAGGTTGAAGTTAGGTCAATTCCCTGTTGGCCATCCAATTAGCACGGAGTTAGGGGTTAAAAAGAACGAAACAGATCAAGCAAGAGACTCAGCAGATCCAGAGATCGTTTACCGCCGGTAACGATACTAAATGAGTATATACTTCCACACACAAAATCCCTTCAAAGACATTCACCAAGTAAGGTGCCCGTTGAAACAGCGGAAACTTCGCAGCCAAAACCGAGACCTATGTAAACGTCACCCTAATCGGTCCACGTCCACTTGCAAATAGCAGTTGAGTACCACATGTTACACTATCCCTCAAGGATTTAACGGAGGTCCTCACAGGCTTAATCTGTCAGCGAGTAGTGGTGCGGCGTCTGTCAGTGGCGGACTAACGGACCGATACTCCAAAAGAACTATGACAAATGACAGAAATGGATTTTACCGTGACATTCTGCGACACTCTACATGGAAAGCTTAGCGTTACAGATTGAATGTATCCAACATTTCCAGAATCGAGGTTTGATAAGAAAGTGATGTTTTCCGTCTGTGTGTTGCCAAGGAAAACGCTCACAACAGAGTCCGAATTGCAAAATGCGTGACGGTGATCATTTGACGTCGAATGTAATATCGTGACAGTAATTTTCGAGAAGACTCGGCCAGTGCATGAAGGAGACAGAAGGCTTTCTTACGATGTGCGGGTCGTTTCGTACCCTGGCCGTTTCGTAACCTAGTCGCTTGTACCCTAACCCTAATCCTAAACCTGTAGGGTAAGGGTTAGGGGTGGTTAGAGTTAGGGCGGGTTAGAGTTAGGGTTGGGGTTAGGGTATAGGGTAGGGGGGGAGGGGGCGTGGGGGGGGGAAGGAGGGGGGGGAGGGGGGGGGCGGGGGGGGGGAGGGGACGGGGGCGAGGGGGGGTGCCAGCGGGTTTTTTACTAGTCATGCAATATATCAGCCTCTTCCAAAGGTCCTTTATCGCCTGTCTTCTGCCCTATACATTCGTACAGTTGTTTTAAGCAGAACAGGGACGACTATCACATACTCACACGTTAACAGTAAAAAAAGATGTATTGTGCAAGTATCGCACCGTCTTTACGCTGGCATTTATTCCCTATGTATAATACATTGCGTTCCTTTAACTGACAAAATCTCCTAACCTCCATATTATGTACCTCTCCAAACTTAAAGGGGGGGGGGGTGGGAGGGGGGGGTAGAACCATTGAAAAAAGTTGGGAGGTTTTTCAAAGGTTGCACAAATAGAGGTTCTCCTGTAACACATTAGAAGTCTGGAGAATTCAAACACTATAACACTAAGCCAAGCCTTCTCTTGTGCTCACTCACTGACGTACCCAACTGCGACTTGCATCGCCCTGGCCTCAATCAGGATCACCGCTGGCACCTGCTGTGGAGAACGTACGATGGCATCTGTCGAACCTGTTTTTTTTCGCTTTGAAAACGAGAGAAGAATGTGCAACGCGTAAACCTTACCAGTGCCCTAGACCTCCTATTCAGTCAGCTCCCTGAACGTCACATCATGAACGTCACAATGGGGCATTGGCATGCAATAGCCTCGAGTCGCCACATGATCACCGTCTACATTTTAAAACGGCAAATCGACTTCAACCTGTGAATAATAAATGATGTATTTTCTTGTTTGAAAGTCAACCCTTGTACTGAAATTTGTCGAGCTTGTCCATCATCTCACCGTATCTACTTACAAGCCTATGTCAAGTGATGTGGTCAAGAGAACTTTCTTCAAATGAAGTTATATATAATGACATGTCATGGCACTAAGGACATGACATGGACTAAAGTTGACTAATCCCACGGACAGACTGTGTTTGAAGGCGAAATCTGATCAAACTGAGAGATGCAAAATGCTAAACCATGTCCATCTACGTAAAAACGCTAGTGTAAACATGGACTCAACATGACCTGATAACGAGACTATGCGTGTAATGGTACAAGTATGTATCACTTACCCAAGTGTATTAGAGTATGCTCCTCGTTGACTAGTTGTGCCACTGCTGCTCACCATCACTGATCATATCATGGTCACCTTAATATAGGAAGTTCTACTGTAGTAATTTGGTATACCAACCACCTACAGGCTATATACACATCTACAAGCCCATCTCAAATCCTGTTGCACATGGACCGTCCTTGCTTCAAGCTGTGAAATGAACCTGCATCACATCAACCAAACTGCCTCAGTTACTTTACCTGCAGGAATGACTCTCAATGCGTAGTCTAGGATGGAATTCGGTCTGTTGGATAGTTGTGCAAGCACTGCAGAAATGCCAGCTTCTCGCATAGCTTCGGATCCCCCATCAAACACTTGAGCAGCTCAGAAGAACACGTCTCCGCCCCCCCCAACACCCGCCCACCCGGGCATAAAAATCATGGTCACCACATGAACCAGCCCTGTCCCAAGGTCCAAGAGTTGTGTGACAGTGGAAAATACCAGTCGGATCATCACAAAGATTTTCCACTGAAGCCTTTCATGGTTCTTGTCCGATGCAACATGGAAGGGGAATCATGTAGGCCTGAAGGACCAAACACTCTATAAGTGAAGATTGAATTCCGTAATAAAATTTCAAGCCCATACTAATCAAATACTACTCTAATGGTTCAATAAATCTGCTACTGCGATTAAAAGGTCCTGTATCCATGCATGTCCACATCGGTTCGTTTTGGTTGCACTTGGTACAAGAAGGGTCTCACCCTGATAAATGTGTTTAGAGAATGAAACCATCTAAACTAGCACCGCTCACTACGAGCATGCACACATACATGCAGTTCACACTTACACACACACCCCAGGCACACACACATATGGCACACACACATGCACACCACACATACAAACACACCGACAACACCACACACCAGACATGTACACACACATATACACACACCAAAAGACACACACACCATTGTACAGCACACACGGCTATTGGCACCTACAGGTAAGGATAAAAAATACCAACCCATCAAATTTAGTCAAATCACAATGCGTGAGACGTGTCCCTTAGGACATGGTTTGGTCCCTCAGTGGCTGCAAATGCCACGGACACGGACCATGCAGTACGAGACACATGCACAACCACATGGTAAATGGAAAAAAAAAAGTGTGTTTGTGTGTGTGTGTGTAGTTTGCGTTTGTGGTTGTAGGGGGGACGAGAGAGCTAGATGGAGAGAGAGAAGGCTCGGCAGAGATAGATGTGATACGCAGAGACTAGAGTATCTCGGCGATAGATAGAGAGATGTAGCTTTCACTCTTCTTGAGAGCGCTAGAGAGAGTAGCGAGATAAGCGAGGATATTGAGGACTTTATCAACAGTCGCACCATAATCAGACCATATCTGCGACCTACTCGATAGATACTATCCCCCAGGCGCTGATACAGATAGTGAGACATAGTGAAGTGTATGTAGTGTACGCGTGGGACAGAAGAGACATGAGAGAGCGCAGACGACGAGACGAGCGCGCGCACGCAGTCACGAACGACCACACGCACACACAACCCACGCACGAGAAACAGACCGAGACCGAGACATAGGGAGGACGGAGAGGATGAGCCCCCCTATGACTCCCCTCGAGCGAGGAGAGAGCCGAGAGAGATGACTTCAACAGTTTCAGTTTTAATTTGCCAGTGACCATATCAGTACATGATACTTCAGAGCTCACAAGATAGGGAAAGAAGGAGAAAACGAGACGCAGATGCGATAGGATGGACGGATGCGGAGCGAAGAACACGGATTTGTCATTGACATACCAGACTGTATATGGACGGGTATGAATGACGATAGAGTCTTTTTTGCTCTCATCGCAGCACGTTCCCGATATAAGTGACGAGATGAGATAGTGGGTGGCAGGAAACTAAGATGACGCCAAAGGCCCATTGTTCGCGATGATTTCTGAATTGACGTAATTCCGCATTCCAGATTGCATAGGCAAGCTGAGAGAGACAGAGCGACAGGGAGAGAGGGAGACAGAGAGACAGAGAGAGACAGAGCGAGAGAGAGAGATATGGAAGTACTGAAGAATGGAACAAAGACAGGGATAGGCACACACACACACACGCGCGCGCATACATGCACACACACACACACACACACACACACACAAACAAAAAACACACGAGACAGAAAGACCAAGAGACACAAAGAGAAAAACCGGCACATTTTTCATCAGTTCAGTTTTTAATTTTCCATGTATCTATGTCAGTACATCATACTTCAAAGCTCACCTGATAGGAAAGAAGGAGAAAAAAATACACATATGTTCATGACTGGTATCACCAAGCAAGGTGTTCTAATATGCACTGCAACAGTCAATTATTAATCTATGTAACTTCATATTTTTCTTACTCATTACCGGTTTATTTACAATGCAACCCCGTTACAGATAAGGCAAATTATTGACCACATCTGGATATATTACAACTACTTCAAACTAGGGTACTGTATTATTTGTGACTTCCACCAGAAGAGAGACAACTTACTGATCACATCTGTGTGGATGCCAGCCAGCTCGAAGAGTGGTGCCACTTTCTCTGCATAGATACTTGGTCCCTTCTTCTTGCCCCCATAGGGATTGACAAAAACCAGCAACCTTTCTGGTCGGGCATTGCCTGAAAACGGAAAACAAAAACTCGTCACTGCATGAAACTAGACCAGTGCTGCACAGACCTTGTAACAAACAAATAAAGGCTGCTTTTCTAAAAACTTTAAACGACTAGTAAGTAATACTTTTATTCTAGGCAGACTACTTTTCTTGGTTGATGCACTGGCTGAACTGACAAATTGCCACAATTACTGTAATCATTACCCAAGTAAACAAGCACGCACTCCAGATGCAAAGAGCAGTACAACAAGGGTTTGCAAAACTGTAACCATTACCCAAGTAAACACGCACACACTCCAGACGCAAAGGGCAGTACACCAAGGGTTTGCAAAACTGTAACCATTACCCAAGTAAACACGCACACACTCCAGACACAAAGGGCAGTACACCAAGAGCAGTACACCAAGGGTTTGCAAAATTGTGACCATTACCCAAGTAAACAAGCACACACTCGAGACGCAAAGGGCAGTACACCAAGGGTTTGCAAAATTGTGACCATTACCCAAGTAAACAAGCACACACTCGAGACGCAAAGGGCAGTACACCAAGGGTTTGCAAAATTGTGACCATGCACGAGAAGCAAGGCTAAAGTGGGCAAAACAGTTTTTGAGCAAGCGTTGAAAAAAGTTGTCTGCGCACTGTGCCCAAGTTTTACAATACTGCAATAACTTAAAGGTTTCCTCTTCTTTTCTGAAATATGCACAAGTGAGTATATAATACTTTGGTTGAAAGGAAACATCTCATTTTGTAATTTTTCTGACTTAATCCTTATTTTCTCCTGTGTCATCACGTTTAAAAACCAAATGAGCAAAAGTCTACTGTCACACAAGTCAAGGCCACTGCATCATCCTCATTAAGATCTGATATCCAGTGGAGTGGTCAAAGTGGTCTATAGTGGCATCAATAAGAGCAGGTCATCACACAATTGTTATTAGAAATGATGAGTGCAGTGGTTACAGTGGGGGTTCCTCCTTTTTCCTTTTTTTTTAAATAAATGACTCAATAGAACAATACAAAATAAAAAGTTGATGTTGTAGATTTCTTTCACCTGAAGTACAAACAATCTACATTTGGGAAAATTTCAGACACTCATGCTTGATAGTTTCCACTAAAATGTTGTCAACACTGGAGATTTTGATTACTTCAACGATGTGGACGTTTCCCATCTGGTGCTTGACCTTACAATATTTTCAAAGATCACACAATGAAGGTTCAGTCACAGAGTGCTGTCCCACATCACCAATCTCTGTCCCTTGCTGCCATCCCTTCATTGCATACTGTCACCATCTAGTCACTGTACCCCTTTTCCCATCTCCCCCTCATTTTTTTAGTTGTGGTTAAGGTAACATGGCAACCAATTATTTTTTTAAAAATTGGGTTGGTAGGTGCTCAGGTAGGCCCGAGTTTAAGGAGGCCACATTTGAGTGTATGTGTGTATTTTTAATATGTCATGTATAGAGTAGATTCATCTGAACTTAAATCTAAATTTCTCTTTTGCCAAAAAAACTATCTTTTTTTCATTCTTGAATAGTGCTCATAGGGAAGATGGGACAGCATGCAATTGTTGTTTATCTTTGTTTTTTCCCCCTTTTTTTCTTGTTTTCAAGATTAACAAAAGTTTTGGATTGGCAGGGAAAATTAGGATCATTAGGTTTACAGTAACTACAACTATTTGTCTTTTGTTGTTGTTGTCCTTATGCCTAAATTTATACAATTCTACATCACTAGCAGAAGCAATGGGAAAGGTCCAGGATACCCACCCAGGGCACGGATGGCCTCATTGGTCTTCCCCACCCAGGCCTGGCACAGGAGGTAGTCGGTGCAGGAAAAGCACAGGGTCTTGTAGCGCCAGCGGTGCTTGATGCGGCGCCGCAGGTAGTGGACGGCAAAGACATGTGGCTGCAGGGGTCCCATCTCAATGCAGCGGTACACCTTCTTGCCCTCTCGCATCCACACTCTGTCCTGCATGCATGATGGTGGAGTAACTGTCTCGGCTCTCACAGCGACTATCTCTCTCAGGTCGATGGCTTCGATGAAGGACCCTGGTCAAATGGGAAAAAACGAGGTATTATGGAACTTGAGATGAATAGCATTTCAATTTCACAATGGAAAAATTAAAATCTGTTCATTCATTGTAGCCACTGCCTCAACTAAGATGAATGTGCTCAAAATAGGACACTAATTAAATGAGGTGAAAAAAGGCTGAGAAGCTGGGTTTCATTAGTCTTTCATTGTAAAAACTTCGTATCAATCCTTGTCATAACACTATTTTTCTGTTCTTCGTCCTCAGGAAGTATCTTCATGAAATAGGACACAAAGAAGTTGTGGAAGCTAGACTTGATCTCTCATTGGAACAAGAAGGGCAAAGCCCATACGACTCACATGCTTGACCTTGACCTTTACATGACCTTGACCTTTACATGACCTTGACCTACGTGTGACATTCAAGGTCAAACAACTAAACCTAGCAATGACGTCATACACTAAGAACTGCTTTACACATTTTTCCTACCAAAATACATGTGACCTTGACCCAAGGTCAAGGTCATCCAAGGTCATGCAATACAAAGCTGTTAATTCAAGACATAGGAAGCACAATGGTGCTTATTGGCACTTTCTACCATGAGATATGGTCACTTTTAGTGGTTCACTACCCCATTTTGGTCACATTTCATAAGGGTCAAAGTGACCTTGACCTTGATGATATGTGACCAAATGTGTCTCATGATGAAAGTATAACATGTGCCCCACATAATCATTAAGTTTGAAACAGTTATCTTCCATAGTTCAGGGTCAAGGTCACTTCAAAATATGTATACAATCAAACTTTGAAGAGTTCCTGTGACCTTGACCTTGAAGCAAGGTCAAGTCACTGTGTACGTTTTTGTACGCCTTGTCATCCTACACATTCATGCCAAATTGGGTGTTGATAGACTTAATAGTCTCCGAGAAAAATCCAACGTTAAAGTTTTTTACGGATTAAAGGACGCCCTGACGCCCGGTCTGCCCAGACGCCAGGAGGGACGCCCGGACGGACGACACAGGTGACCTAGTATGAAAGTATAACATGTGTACTACAATGTTATGAAGTTTGGAAAAGTTATCTTTCATAGTTCAGGGTCAAGGTCACTTCAAAATATGTATACAATCCAACTTTAAAGAGCTCCTGTGACCTTGACCTTGAAACAAGGTCAATCAAACTGGTATCAAAAGATAGGGATTACTTTGCCCTATACACCATATATAGGTCAGGTATCCAATCTCAAAAACTTCAGAGAAAATTGGGAAAATGTGAAAAATGGCTGTTTTTAGACAACATTTACGGCCCCTGCGACCTTGACCTTGAAGCAAGGTCAAGTCACTATGTATGTTTTTGAGGCCTTGTCATCATACACCATCATGCCAAATTGGGTGTTGATAGACTTAATAGTCTCCGATAAAAATCCAACGTTAAAGTTTTTCACGGACGCCCGGACGCCCGGACGGACGACACGGGTGAGTACATAGACTCACTTTTGCTTCGCATGTGAGTCAAAAAAATGTCAAACATTTTATCATTTCTGTCACCATCTCTATGGCTAATGTCCTCAATTACAGATTCTTTCGGAGCATGACAAAGTGGTAAGAGGACAGGCTGAATAGATCAAAAGCTCGGGGGGTGTGGGTGGAGGGGTGGGGTGGGGGGTGTGTGTGTTTGTATGTTTGTTTCTTGTTTTGATCTCAACAGGGTAAAGGGTATTCTTTTTTGTATTGCAACTTTCCACCCATTGATGAGTGCTCCAGATACATTCAGTTACTACCAATAAACAAACAAAAAAGTGTTGCTCAAATATTTCAGCGAATCACCCATCAACTTGTCCTGTAGCCATTCCATGAGGCCTTCATTTGTCCCGGGACTGACCCAAGACTGCAGATCCAGTTTAGTATGACTCATCTATAAGCCTGCATCTCCTTTCGACAGGGCACAGATCATAATCATCCTGATTTGCAGTGCTGTGCATGCACATCATATTCATAAATGTGTGTGCATATCATTCTAATTCATGTGCATCAACTCATTACAGCAACAACAACAAAACAGTTGTGGTTAAGGTGACAAGACAAAAGGAATAGGGGGGTAGGTAGGCCTGAACTATTTTTCTTTTCTTTTCTTTCTTTTTAGAGGAGGCTAGACTGAAAGTAAACCAAACTTTCTTTCACTGAAAACATTTCTTTAAAACTTAAAATGTAGTGGATTCTCTGGTGCTCATAGGGCAGGGAAGATGGGACAGCACACAGTTCATTGTTTATCATCAATTTCCCCCCCCCTTTTTTCATGATCAAAAAGGAAAAATGTCAGGGTCGGAAGGAAAAAAGGGGTCAGTTGGGTTACTGTAACCACTTGTAACTGTTATGTTGTTGGTCTAATCAAACATTTCTCAAGAGTGATCAAATATGTGCCCAGCATGAGACTGGCTGATATGATTCATTAAAAAAAACTCTGCTGATGATTCATGATTAAGAACAAAACACAAAACAAAGCAACATTCCAGATTTTACCTTTTCATGTGCAAAAAGGAAAGCATAAAAGTGACACAACACTCAGAATCAATATTAACACTGAAAGAATATGCGAGGAATGTAAATGTAACATTGTAAGGGGAAATCTTGGCATACAAAACAAAACAAAATATGATCAAGCGCTCCCCACTCACCACCGGAGAGTTTGTTCGTCCCACATTTGGACTCGAGAATTCTCCCAAGAATGGATCCTGGAGTTATCCAAGAGAAAACCATTATCCCAGTGTCCTGTCATTTTCCCCCTCCCTTAATATGCTGTCATACTCTGCTTTATTCCACCACATGCATCAGTAACCAATGTCAGCTTGACTGAATAATTAATTGGCTGATGTTTTGCATAGGATCATTTCTGTATGCACACCGATTTGTTTTGCATTCTGATGAAACACTTTTAATTAACTGCACACACACACACACACACACACACACGTATATATATTGGTAAGGTCTACGATAGTTTATCAGGCTGCAAATTCTAAGGTAGCTGTATCAGTATGTCATTTACTTGGTCTGGTACAAGAACTTGAAGAGAGCAGAATACATAGGTAAGGTGGGCCTTAACATGCAAAGGTATATTGACAGGAATCCATCTTGCAAGAGAGCCAGCTGATGCAATTTGCAGGCAGCAGGCAGGCTGGGTGACATACTGCCTACTTGTCTTGCTGGATGGTCAAGAAAACAAAGAGATGAGGATCTCTGTCACTCAGATCAGAGAAAAATGCTTGCGCTAGGAAAGTGTTTTGGCAGACTTCTGATTCTGCTTAAACCTGGTGTAGAGTCCACTGCAGGAAAGCACCACGTTTTTATGGCAGGACACTTCCAAGATGGAGGGAACAGAAAAATTATTTCACCAGGTAGTGAGTTCTGCTGCAGAAAAATGTCCAGGAATTCTAATCATCAGACCAGACAAGACAGTCAGAAATACTTCATAGTGGTCAAATGCCTGCTCAGTTAATCTTATCTGATGACATCTGAATGTTTATGTATTCCAGTGCAGGTACCTTCATCTGGTCAAGGCTTGGCCACACCACACAGTGGAGCAAGATCATCATAAGTTCAAGATGTGACCATCTGATAATGGATAGTCCACCTTGTTCTTCACCAAGACAGCTCCCCCGGCGAAACGGTCTGGAATCGTTCCAGAACAATTCTAGAAATGTTCCAGAAGATTCTAGAATGTGACTTCTGGAACCAGAGTCCAAGGTTCTAGAATAATGACAGAAGCTTAAATGAGAATTCAAGGAAATATTCTAGAAATATTCTAGAATATTTTCTAGAATATTCTAGAAAATAATTCTAGAATATTCTAGAATATTCTAGAATGGTAATGAATGTTCTTGAATACTTACAGATGAAGAAGGAAACACAGTTCTAGAATAATTCTGGAATTATTCCAGAACACCATTATTATTATAACTTAGAGGATTTTAGTACGTATTCCAGAATATTCTGGAATGTTATTCCAGAATATTCTAGAATACTGACAGATACTTCTGGAACAATTCAAGATGAAATTCCAGAAAACTGACTGCACATTCTGGAACAATTCAAGAACAATAATATTATTGATAAGAATAAAGGTAATAGAGTATTTTGGAATTGTTTAGCAACAACATTCAAACAGAATATTTAGTTAAGAAACAACAAACCAATATCTGTTAAATGTAGATTATTTAATACAGATTTTGAAATGGTACATAATGATGATCACTGCATTAAAGCAAGAATTGCTTACCATAGTTCAGTTGTAACAGTGCACAATGTGTGTATTCCTGAAAAGATTACAATTGCAGTTTTCATTACATTTACAATAATGATGGAATTCTTTTTTTTATACATACAAAGGAAAAAGAAATGCATATATCTATGCAAAAGCTTAGAAAATGTTTATGAGACAAATAGGGCAAATTTCCTGTATCAAATCTGATTCGTGCTTGCAAACATTATACAATACTTAGATTGCCTTAAATTCCTATGACATTATAGCTGAGCTTCAGATAACATTCAGTTCAAATGTCAAAGATCTGCCTCAGAGTAATCTCCTCTGAAACACTGTGAAGGAGCTAAAACATAACACAGTTTTGATGCTCAGGTATCCAGCTAGAAAAGGTGGCATATGAATTTCATATACTTAGTTTGATGGTGTTTGAAACAACTGCACACATCAGATGATATCTGAATCACCAATTAAATTCCATCCAACTGATTTTATCAATCAAATCTCATTCATAATTGTACCTCATACCTTACAATTCTTGTGAGCAGTGAAGAAAGTTATTGGCGACCTAATTGTAGATGCAGGTACCGCCACAGAGAAAGGAATCTCTCTCGATATTACCTTGGGGAACTTCAAAGTCTCGAATTTCGAAAAGCCACTTTTCTGTCTGCCAAAAATCTTGCTTCTCATGCAAGCAAAGCACACCCATTGCGATGCAGAGACCGATGAAAGTTTTCATCTCAGGAACTGTCACACTGCGCCCACTTGGAGCTGGCACTGGCAGGAGGTGGATTCTTCTGTCTCTCTGAGCATACTGATTTGTCTCTGTCACTAGTCGTTCCCACATTGCGTTTGTGAAGATCAGAGAGAAGACATGAAGAGGTTTTGCGTCCGAGGGGATGTCAATCTTCACTCCTTGAACGCGTCGAAAGGCGTGTCGCATACGAGAACGAAACCTCTCACGCTCGGATCAGGATCCAGTCTGCACGCGTCGTGTGGCTTGTTTATGTCTCCAGCATGTTGGCATCTGAGAATCCGTATGAACAGCGGGACTTCGGTCGCCATCACGGCTCCTGCAAGCCTTCAGGACACCTCCACGGGCCCCAGCGACAGTCTGTGAGCACTGGGCGATACTTGAGCTCGAGTCGTGAATGATTCCTCTATGAGATGTAGCGCGCTTAATTTAAAAGTCCACACACTGACCACTTTTTCCGTTTGCAGAGATTCGATCTCCATTTTTCCGTCTTGAACTGCCACAATCCCCCCCACCCCTCATTCAAAATCGATCAGAATTAGGCATCAATGTCGCTTCCCTTCGCTCTCATCCGATGCTGAATCCAGCCATGCCCAGCAAAAAAAGTCACAACGTCAGTCGAATCTCGACAAAAATCGTCTCCCGAATCACACAGCTAACTTGTCCGATTTGAAGCGTTCTCAAGATGCGCGCTTCTCTCTGCTCTGCTTCCCACACAGGACATTGAGGAGCGATAAGTTCGGCCACCATTACTTTGCTGTTTGCTACTTTTAATGATCTTGACGTAACAACCGCCGAGGGCAAAGTGGTCCGAGCGCATGGGTTCATAATGAACCATCACATCCAAATCTACGATCATGTATGTTGACCACTAAACTCTTATATTCTGTGTGTGATCACTAAAGTGTCTTTGCGTGTGTGGTTAAAAGGCTTTGTTGTTCACGTCTCTCTTTTTTGAGACCTCGAACTCGAACATTTTAAATATTTTATTGGATGAGAGAGGAGAGAGAAGAAGAGAGGGAGAGAGGAGAGTAGAGAGAGGAGACGAGAGAGATGAGAGAAGAGAGAGAGGAGCTCTAAGAATGCCTTATACAGTCAGTAGTTCTAAATGGTTTTTTAACGTCACGCTATTACATCATTTTTGTGTGTTCTACATCGTTCACTGAAGAAGGGCTGTGTTGCCCGAAAGTCTTTGCATTTGGTGTATAGTCGTGGTGATTTTCTTCCTTATTTATTATATTTTTACATATATCATTTTATTTGCAAGTGGTGTAGAATATTCTTTGAATGGGCTTGTTCTAGAAATAATATTCTAAAGAAAAAGTTAATTTCTAGAATAATTCTAGAATTATTCTGGAATTAAAAGAGATGCTGGAATAATTTCCTCGAATTTATTCCAGAAATCATTCTAGAATGTTCTAGAATGTTTCTATAATTTTTGGGAAAAAAAAAATTCTAGATGTCATTTTCGTTTTCGCCGCCGGCGAACTGACATTCTAGAAATTTACAAAATTCTAGAACATTCTAGAAGCATTCTAGAAGTGTTCTGGAATAGAATATTGATGAAATTAGGTTCTCGAGTAATGCTGTGGGAAATTCCAGAATAATGTCTAGAATAGTCTAGGAACATTACTTTTTTCTTAGATAATTCTTCTAGAACAAGACCATGCAAGAAATATTCGTATCAAAGTTGTAAGTAAATGGTATTTTAAAAATATAATAACATACGAAGAAAAAAAACACGACTAATCGCCAGAAATCAAAGACTTTCTGGGCACGACGCACACTTTCTTCCAGTGAACGATGATAGAGAAACACAATGAAGACAAAATGATTTCTTTCTGTAATCACGTGAGCGTAAAAAACCTTGAGAATATGACAGTTATCAGGCATTCTAGAGCTCGTCTCCTCTCGTCTCATCTCATCCCGTTCATACTCATCTCTCTCTCTCTCCCTCTCACTCTCTCTCTCTCTCTCTCTCTCTCTCTCTCTCATCCAATAAAAATTAAAATGTATCGCGTTCGAGTTCCTCAAAAAAACGAGAAAGTGAACACGCAAAGCAATTTAACGCGCACACACTAGCAAGACGACGGACTGGTTAGTGATCACGACACCGAATATCAAGATATTAGTAGGGGTCACCATACTGGGGACTGTAAAATTTGAATCGATGATGTTCAATATAGCGAGCCCTGGCGCTATCGGGATGGGCAGCTCAGCTGTACCCCTCGCTAAAGACCCTTTTGCGCTCGCGTAGTTTCCGTCAAGATCTAAACATAGCAAGCAGCGAGAGGAAGGGGCCGCTTCTCGCACGGTGACCTAAGCTGGGAAGCCGAGAGAGCGCGCACATTAGAACGCTTTCAAAATCGGACTAAAGTTTTTACCAGCTGCTTGTGGTGGCGATTATGGTTGATGGGCGAGATATCAGAGAGCGGACTGACGTTCTGACCTTTTTTGGGGCCAGGGCGGGAGCGGTGGCCGATTCAGCATCGGATTCAAGCGGAGGAAGACGACATTGATTGCCTACTTCTGAATGTTCTGATGTTGAATGGAGTTGTGGCAGTTCAAGAACGGTCAGAATGGGAGAATTCGAATCTCTTGCACCAACTTGGAAAAAAGCATATTGGTTCGGGGTGGACTTTGGAATATCTCAAGCGGTACGACCTCCTAAGACGGAATCGATTCAAGCCGACTCGGAGCTCAAGTCAGAATATCGCCCAGTGCTTCACCGGACTGTCTGCGGTGTGAGCCTCGTGGAGTCGCGTCCCTGGAGGCTGCAGGAGATGCAGGTGATGGCGACCTGAGAGTCCGCGCTGGTGTCAACAGGATATCCCATCAAAGATGGCCGAACACTGATGGAGGACAATAAGACAGCGCACAACTGAACCGGCGTGGCAGATGTGTTCCTGATAACCGAGTGAGTGATAGTGTTTTCGTTCTCGTATGCGACACGCCTTTCGACGCGCTTCAAGGAGTGAAGATTGACATCCTCCTCGACGCAAACCTCTTCATGTCTTCTCTCTGATCTTCAACAACGCAATGTGGGAACGACTAGTGACAGAGACAATCGGTATGCTGGAGAGAGAGACAGAAGAATCCACCTCCTGCCAGTGCCAGCTCCAAGTGGGCGCAGTGTGACAGTTCCTGAGATGAAAAACTTTTCATCGTCTCTGCATCGCAATGGGTGTGCTTCGCTTGCATCAGAAGCAAGATTTTTGGCGACAGAAAAAGTGGCTTTTAGAAATACCAGACTTTGAAGTTACCCAAGGTAATATCGAGAAGATTCCTTTCTCTGTGGCGGTACGTGCGATCTACAATTAGGGTGTCGCCAATAACTTTCTTCTATGCTCACAAGATTTGTAAGTTATGAGTTTCATTTATGTATGAGATTTGATTGATTCAATCAGTTGTATGGTATTTAATTGGTGATTGAGATATCATCTGATGTGTGCAGGTTGTTGCAACACCATCAAACTAAGTATGATGAAATTCATATGCCGGCCTTTTCTAGCTGATACCTGAGCATCAAACTGTTTGTATGTTTTAGGCTCCTTCACAGTGTTTCAGAGGAGATTACTCTGAGGCAGATCTTTGACCTTGTAACTGCAATTTATCTGAAGCTCAGCTATAATGTCTTAGGAATTTAAGGCAATCTAAGTTGATGTATGAAATGTTTGCAAGCACGCATCAGCTTTGATACAGGAAATTTTGCCCTATTTGTCTCATAAACAGTTTCTAAAGCTTTTGCATAGATATATGCATTCCTTTTTCCTTTGTATGTATAAAAAAAAGAATTCCATCATTATTGTAAATGTAATGAAAACTGCAATTGTAATCTTTTCAGGAATACACACATTGTGCACTGTTACAACTGAACTATGGTAAGCAATTCTTGCTTTAATGCAGTGATCATCATTATGTACCATTTCAAAATCTGTATTAAATAATCTACATTTAACAGATATTGGTTTGTTGTTTCTTAACTAAATATTCTGTTTGAATGTTGTTGCTAAACAATTCCAAAATACTCTATTACCTTTATTCTTATCAATAATATTATTGTTCTTGAATTGTTCCAGAATGTGCAGTCAGTTTTCTGGAATTTCATCTTGAATTGTTCCAGAAGTATCTGTCAGTATTCTAGAATATTCTGGAATAACATTCCAGAATATTCTGGAATACGTACTAAAATCCTCTAAGTTATAATAATAATGGTGTTCTGGAATAATTCCAGAATTATTCTAGAACTGTGTTTCCTTCTTCATCTGTAAGTATTCAAGAACATTCATTACCATTCTAGAATATTCTAGAATATTCTAGAATTATTTTCTAGAATATTCTAGAAAATATTCTAGAATATTTCTAGAATATTTCCTTGAATTCTCATTTAAGCTTCTGTCATTATTCTAGAACCTTGGACTCTGGTTCCAGAAGTCACATTCTAGAATCTTCTGGAACATTTCTAGAATTGTTCTGGAACGATTCCAGACCGTTTCGCCGGGGGAGCTGTCTTGGTGAAGAACAAGGTGGACTATCCATTATCAGATGGTCACATCTTGAACTTATGATGATCTTGCTCCACTGTGTGGTGTGGCCAAGCCTTGACCAGATGAAGGTACCTGCACTGGAATACATAAACATTCAGATGTCATCAGATAAGATTAACTGAGCAGGCATTTGACCACTATGAAGTATTTCTGACTGTCTTGTCTGGTCTGATGATTAGAATTCCTGGACATTTTTCTGCAGCAGAACTCACTACCTGGTGAAATAATTTTTCTGTTCCCTCCATCTTGGAAGTGTCCTGCCATAAAAACGTGGTGCTTTCCTGCAGTGGACTCTACACCAGGTTTAAGCAGAATCAGAAGTCTGCCAAAACACTTTCCTAGCGCAAGCATTTTTCTCTGATCTGAGTGACAGAGATCCTCATCTCTTTGTTTTCTTGACCATCCAGCAAGACAAGTAGGCAGTATGTCACCCAGCCTGCCTGCTGCCTGCAAATTGCATCAGCTGGCTCTCTTGCAAGATGGATTCCTGTCAATATACCTTTGCATGTTAAGGCCCACCTTACCTATGTATTCTGCTCTCTTCAAGTTCTTGTACCAGACCAAGTAAATGACATACTGATACAGCTACCTTAGAATTTGCAGCCTGATAAACTATCGTAGACCTTACCAATATATATACGTGTGTGTGTGTGTGTGTGTGTGTGTGCAGTTAATTAAAAGTGTTTCATCAGAATGCAAAACAAATCGGTGTGCATACAGAAATGATCCTATGCAAAACATCAGCCAATTAATTATTCAGTCAAGCTGACATTGGTTACTGATGCATGTGGTGGAATAAAGCAGAGTATGACAGCATATTAAGGGAGGGGGAAAATGACAGGACACTGGGATAATGGTTTTCTCTTGGATAACTCCAGGATCCATTCTTGGGAGAATTCTCGAGTCCAAATGTGGGACGAACAAACTCTCCGGTGGTGAGTGGGGAGCGCTTGATCATATTTTGTTTTGTTTTGTATGCCAAGATTTCCCCTTACAATGTTACATTTACATTCCTCGCATATTCTTTCAGTGTTAATATTGATTCTGAGTGTTGTGTCACTTTTATGCTTTCCTTTTTGCACATGAAAAGGTAAAATCTGGAATGTTGCTTTGTTTTGTGTTTTGTTCTTAATCATGAATCATCAGCAGAGTTTTTTTTAATGAATCATATCAGCCAGTCTCATGCTGGGCACATATTTGATCACTCTTGAGAAATGTTTGATTAGACCAACAACATAACAGTTACAAGTGGTTACAGTAACCCAACTGACCCCTTTTTTCCTTCCGACCCTGACATTTTTCCTTTTTGATCATGAAAAAAGGGGGGGGGGAAATTGATGATAAACAATGAACTGTGTGCTGTCCCATCTTCCCTGCCCTATGAGCACCAGAGAATCCACTACATTTTAAGTTTTAAAGAAATGTTTTCAGTGAAAGAAAGTTTGGTTTACTTTCAGTCTAGCCTCCTCTAAAAAGAAAGAAAAGAAAAGAAAAATAGTTCAGGCCTACCTACCCCCCTATTCCTTTTGTCTTGTCACCTTAACCACAACTGTTTTGTTGTTGTTGCTGTAATGAGTTGATGCACATGAATTAGAATGATATGCACACACATTTATGAATATGATGTGCATGCACAGCACTGCAAATCAGGATGATTATGATCTGTGCCCTGTCGAAAGGAGATGCAGGCTTATAGATGAGTCATACTAAACTGGATCTGCAGTCTTGGGTCAGTCCCGGGACAAATGAAGGCCTCATGGAATGGCTACAGGACAAGTTGATGGGTGATTCGCTGAAATATTTGAGCAACACTTTTTTGTTTGTTTATTGGTAGTAACTGAATGTATCTGGAGCACTCATCAATGGGTGGAAAGTTGCAATACAAAAAAGAATACCCTTTACCCTGTTGAGATCAAAACAAGAAACAAACATACAAACACACACACCCCCCACCCCACCCCTCCACCCACACCCCCCCGAGCTTTTGATCTATTCAGCCTGTCCTCTTACCACTTTGTCATGCTCCGAAAGAATCTGTAATTGAGGACATTAGCCATAGAGATGGTGACAGAAATGATAAAATGTTTGACATTTTTTTGACTCACATGCGAAGCAAAAGTGAGTCTATGTACTCACCCGTGTCGTCCGTCCGGGCGTCCGGGCGTCCGTGAAAAACTTTAACGTTGGATTTTTATCGGAGACTATTAAGTCTATCAACACCCAATTTGGCATGATGGTGTATGATGACAAGGCCTCAAAAAACATACATAGTGACTTGACCTTGCTTCAAGGTCAAGGTCGCAGGGGCCGTAAATGTTGTCTAAAAACAGCCATTTTTCACATTTTCCCAATTTTCTCTGAAGTTTTTGAGATTGGATACCTGACCTATATATGGTGTATAGGGCAAAGTAATCCCTATCTTTTGATACCAGTTTGATTGACCTTGTTTCAAGGTCAAGGTCACAGGAGCTCTTTAAAGTTGGATTGTATACATATTTTGAAGTGACCTTGACCCTGAACTATGAAAGATAACTTTTCCAAACTTCATAACATTGTAGTACACATGTTATACTTTCATACTAGGTCACCTGTGTCGTCCGTCCGGGCGTCCCTCCTGGCGTCTGGGCAGACCGGGCGTCCTTTAATCCGTAAAAAACTTTAACGTTGGATTTTTCTCGGAGACTATTAAGTCTATCAACACCCAATTTGGCATGAATGTGTAGGATGACAAGGCGTACAAAAACGTACACAGTGACTTGACCTTGCTTCAAGGTCAAGGTCACAGGAACTCTTCAAAGTTTGATTGTATACATATTTTGAAGTGACCTTGACCCTGAACTATGGAAGATAACTGTTTCAAACTTAATGATTATGTGGGGCACATGTTATACTTTCATCATGAGACACATTTGGTCACATATCATCAAGGTCAAGGTCACTTTGACCCTTATGAAATGTGACCAAAATGGGGTAGTGAACCACTAAAAGTGACCATATCTCATGGTAGAAAGTGCCAATAAGCACCATTGTGCTTCCTATGTCTTGAATTAACAGCTTTGTATTGCATGACCTTGGATGACCTTGACCTTGGGTCAAGGTCACATGTATTTTGGTAGGAAAAATGTGTAAAGCAGTTCTTAGTGTATGACGTCATTGCTAGGTTTAGTTGTTTGACCTTGAATGTCACACGTAGGTCAAGGTCATGTAAAGGTCAAGGTCATGTAAAGGTCAAGGTCAAGCATGTGAGTCGTATGGGCTTTGCCCTTCTTGTTCCAATGAGAGATCAAGTCTAGCTTCCACAACTTCTTTGTGTCCTATTTCATGAAGATACTTCCTGAGGACGAAGAACAGAAAAATAGTGTTATGACAAGGATTGATACGAAGTTTTTACAATGAAAGACTAATGAAACCCAGCTTCTCAGCCTTTTTTCACCTCATTTAATTAGTGTCCTATTTTGAGCACATTCATCTTAGTTGAGGCAGTGGCTACAATGAATGAACAGATTTTAATTTTTCCATTGTGAAATTGAAATGCTATTCATCTCAAGTTCCATAATACCTCGTTTTTTCCCATTTGACCAGGGTCCTTCATCGAAGCCATCGACCTGAGAGAGATAGTCGCTGTGAGAGCCGAGACAGTTACTCCACCATCATGCATGCAGGACAGAGTGTGGATGCGAGAGGGCAAGAAGGTGTACCGCTGCATTGAGATGGGACCCCTGCAGCCACATGTCTTTGCCGTCCACTACCTGCGGCGCCGCATCAAGCACCGCTGGCGCTACAAGACCCTGTGCTTTTCCTGCACCGACTACCTCCTGTGCCAGGCCTGGGTGGGGAAGACCAATGAGGCCATCCGTGCCCTGGGTGGGTATCCTGGACCTTTCCCATTGCTTCTGCTAGTGATGTAGAATTGTATAAATTTAGGCATAAGGACAACAACAACAAAAGACAAATAGTTGTAGTTACTGTAAACCTAATGATCCTAATTTTCCCTGCCAATCCAAAACTTTTGTTAATCTTGAAAACAAGAAAAAAAGGGGGAAAAAACAAAGATAAACAACAATTGCATGCTGTCCCATCTTCCCTATGAGCACTATTCAAGAATGAAAAAAAGATAGTTTTTTTGGCAAAAGAGAAATTTAGATTTAAGTTCAGATGAATCTACTCTATACATGACATATTAAAAATACACACATACACTCAAATGTGGCCTCCTTAAACTCGGGCCTACCTGAGCACCTACCAACACCAATTTTTAAAAAAATAATTGCGTTTGCCATGTTACCTTAACCACAACTAAAAAAAATGAGGGGGAGATGGAAAAGGGGTACAGTGCCTAGATGGTGACAGTATGTCAAGAAGGGATGGCAGCAAGGGACAGAGATTGTGGAGGTGGGACAGCACTCTGTGAACTGAACCTTCATTGTGTTGATCTTTGAAAATATTGTAAGGTCAAGCACCCGATGGGAAAACGTCCACATCGTTGAAGTTAATCAAAAATCTCCAGCTGTTGACAACATTTAGTGGAGAACTATCAAGCATGAGTGTCTGAAATTTTCCCAAATGTAGATTGTTTGTACTTCAGGTGAAAGAAATCTACAACATCAACTTTTTATTTTGTATTGTTCTATTGAGTCATTTATTTAAAAAAAAAAGGAAAAAGGAGGAACCCCCACTGTAAATCCACTGAACTCATCATTTCTAATAACAATTGTGTGTGATGACTCGCTCTTATTGATGCCACTATAGACCACTTTGACCACTCCACTGGATATCAGATCTTAATGAGGATGATGCAGTGGCCTTGACTTGTGTGACAGTAGACTTTTGCTCATTTGGTTTTTAAACGTGATGACACAGGAGAAAATAAGGATTAAGTCAGAAAAATTACAAAATGAGATGTTTCCTTTCAACCAAGTATTATAAACTCATTTGTGCATATTTCAGAAAAGAAGAGGAAACCTTTAAGTATTATTGCAGTATTGTAAAACTTGGGCACAGTGCGCAGACCAACTTTTTCAACGCTTGCCTCAAAAACCTGTTTTGCCCCAATTTAGCCTTGCTTCTCGTGCAAGGTCACAATTTATCAAACCCTAGGTGTACTGCCCTTTGCGTCTCGAGTGTGTGCTTGTTTACTTGGGTAATGGACACAATTTTGCAAACCCTTGGTGTACTGCCCTTTGCGTCTCGAGTGTGTGCTTGTTTACTTGGGTAATGGTCACAATTTTGCAAACCCTTGGTGTACTGCTCTTGGTGTACTGCCCTTTGTGTCTGGAGTGTGTGCGTGTTTACTTGGGTAATGGTTACAGTTTTGCAAACCCTTGGTGTACTGCCCTTTGCGTCTGGAGTGTGTGCGTGTTTACTTGGGTAATGGTTACAGTTTTGCAAACCCTTGTTGTACTGCTCTTTGCATCTGGAGTGCGTGCTTGTTTACTTGGGTAATGATTACAGTAATTGTGGCAATTTGTCAGTTCAGCAGTGCATCAACCAAGAAAAGTAGTCTGCCTAGAATAAAAGTATTACTTACTAGTCGTTTAAAGTTTTTAGAAAAGCAGCCTTTATTTGTTTGTTACAAGGTCTGTGCAGCACTGGTCTAGTTTCATGCAGTGACGAGTTTTTGTTTTCCGTTTTCAGGCAATGCCCGACCAGAAAGGTTGCTGGTTTTGTCAATCCCTATGGGGGCAAGACGAAGGGACCAAGTATCTATGCAGAGAAAGTGGCACCACTCTTCGAGCTGGCTGGCATCCACACAGATGTGATCAGTAAGTTGTCTCTCTTCTGGTGGAAGTCACAAATAATACAGTACCCTAGTTTGAAGTAGTTGTAATATATCCAGATGTGGTCAATAATTTGCCTTATCTGTAACGGGGTTGCATTGTAAATAAACCGGTAATGAGTAAGAAAAATATGAAGTTACATAGATTAATAATTGACTGTTGCAGTGCATATTAGAACACCTTGCTTGGTGATACCAGTCATGAACATATGTGTATTTTTTTCTCCTTCTTTCCTATCAGGTGAGCTTTGAAGTATGATGTACTGACATAGATACATGGAAAATTAAAAACTGAACTGATGAAAAATGTGCCGGTTTTTCTCTTTGTGTCTCTTGGTCTTTCTGTCTCGGTGTGTTTGTTTTGTGTGTGTGTGTGTGTGTGTGTGTGTGTGTGCATGTGTGCGCGCGCGTGTGTGTGTGTGTGCCTATCCATGTCTTTGTCCATTCCTCAGTACTTCCATATCTCTCTCTCTCGCTCTGTCTCTCTCTGTCTCTCTGTCTCTCTCTGTCTCTCTGTCTCTCTGTCTCTCTCTCTCTCTCTCTCTCTCTCTCTCTCTCTCTCTCTCTCTCTCTCTTTCTCTCCCTCTCTCTCTCTCTCTCTCTCTCTCTCTCTCTCTCTCTCTCTCTCTCTCTCTCTCTCTCTCTCTCTCTCTTCCCCACCTACACCAACACACACACACACACACACACACAAACACACATTTTTAAAAAGCCATTTACCATGTGTTTGTGCATTTGCTGTACTCATGTCCGTGTCATGGAATTGCAGCCACTGAGAGACCAAACCATGCAAGGGACCATCTACAGGATTGTGATTTGACTAAATATGATGGGTTGGTATTTTTATCCTTATCATAAGCATGTGTGTGTAAATGTGTGTGTGTCTTTGTGTGTGTATATGTGTGTGTACATGTCTGTGTGTGTGTGTATGTGTGTGTGTATGTGTGTGTGCATGTGTGTGTGTATGTGTGTGTGCATGTGTGTGTGTGTAAGTGTGACTGCATGTATGTGCATGAGTAATGACGGTGCTAGTTTAGATGTTTTCATTCCTCAAAACACATTTATCAGGGTAGACCCTTCTTGTACCAAATGCCCCGACAGATGTGGACATGCATGAATAAAGGACCTTTTAATCCAGTACAAATTTATTGAACCATTAAGATTATTTGATAGTATGGATTAAATTTTATTACAAAATTCAATCTTTCATTATAGAATGTTGGTCACTAAAGGCCAATATTCACCCTTCCATGTTGCATCGTACAATAACCATGAAAGGCTTCAATGGAAAATCTTTGTGATGATCCACTGGTATTTCCACTGAAAAACTTTGACCTTGGAAGAGCTGGTTTCATGTGGTGACATGATTTTTATGCCAGGGTGGTGGGTGTTGGGGGGGACGGAACGTTCTCTGAGCTGCTCAATGGATTGATGGACCGAAGCATGCGAGAAGCTGGCATTTCGCAGGCCACAACCAACAGACCAATTCCTCCTAAACTACGCATTGGAATCATTCCTGCAGGTAAGTACTGAGGCAGTTTGATGTGAGCAATCATTTCACACTTGAAGCAAGGACAGTCATGTGAAAAGGATTTGAGATGAGCTTGAAGTGTGTATAATCATGTAAGTGGTTGATATCCAAATTACACAGAGAACTTCTTTTAAAGGCACCATGATAAATCAGTGATGTGAGCAGCAGTGGCAACAACAACAAGAACAACAATAACACTTGAGTAAGATACATACTTGTACATAAACGCATGTCACATTAAGTCAGTGAAGTCCATGTTAGACACTTCGTAGTGGACATGGTTAGCATTTGCATCTCTCAGTTTATCAAATTTCCTTCAGTTGGTCATGGGATAGTCATAGTTATACATGCAGTCTTAGCCATAACATGTCATTAATAATAACTCTTTGAAGAAAATTTGCACTTTGACAAGGCTTGTAAAAAGATACAGTGAAATGATGTACAAGCTTACAAATTTAGACAAGGGTTGACTTCAAACAAGAAAATAACATCATTTATTATTTACAGGTTAAAGTCAATTTGCATTTTAAAATGTACGGGATCATGTGAGACTCGAGGCTATTGCATGCCAATGCCCATTGTGACGTCATGTGACTTCAGGGAGTGAATGATAGGAGTGCTAGGGCACTGGTAAGGTTACACGTGCACATTCTCTCGTTTCAGGTTCAACAGATGCCATCGTCTTCTCCACAACAGGTGCCAATGATCCAATTACCAGTGCAATGCAAGTCATTTTGGGTAAGTAATGAGTGAGACAAAGAGAAGGCTTTGCTTAATTTATAGTTTTAATCTCCAACTTCTAATGTGTTACAGTAAAACCTCTATTTTGCAACCTTTGAAAAACCTACCAAATCAGGTCTTAATTTGGAGAGAGTCATAAAATGGAGGTTAGGAGATTTCAATTAAATGAACACAATGTATTATATATAGGAATAATGCCAACATAAAACAATGCAATACTTGCACAATACATCTTTTTTACTGTTAACGTGGAGTAAGGTAGACGTCCTTTTCTACTTAAAACAACTGTACATGTATGAGCAGAATACAGGAGATAAAGGAACTTTGAAGAGGCTGATATATTGCATGATATAAAAACCGCTGGCACTGAACCTCCAGGTTTTGGCATTAAAAATCAAAACAATAAAGCTGTGAGGACCTCAGTAAACCTGGAGGGATAAAAAAATCAAAGGTTTCGTACCCTGGACGTTTCGTACCCTGGACGTTTCGTACCCTGGACGTTTCGTACCCTGGACGTTTCGTACCCTGGTCGTTGTGTACCTCCTTTAGTCGATTCGTACCTTTTCTACCCTAACCCTAACCCCAACCCTAACTCTAACCCTAACCCTAACTCTAACTCTAACCCTAACCCTAACCCTACAGGTTAGGATTAGGGTTAGGGTACGAAACGACTAGGTACGAAACGGCCAGGGTACGAAACGACCCGCATCGTAAAAAATCCTTCTTTCTCCTTCAGCAATGGCCAATCTTCTCGAAATTACGTCACGTTATTCGACGTCAAATGATCACGTCACACATTTTGCATTCAGACTCTGTTGTAGCGTTTTCTTGGCAACACCAAAACGTAAAACATCACTTTCTTATCAAACCTCGATTCTGAAAATTTGATACATTCAATCGGACCTAACTTCCAGTAAGTGTGCAAAATGTCAAGGAAATCCGTCCAGTAGTTTTTGAGATATCGGCCGTTAAGTCGCGACTGACAGACAGACACACACACACACAGACAGATAAAGCTGTGAGGACCTCCAGTAAACCTGGAGGGATAATGTACATGTGTACAACTGCTATTTGCAAATGACGTAACCGATTAGGTGACTTACATAGGTTCAGTTTTGGCTGCGAAGTTTCCGGCTGTTTCAAGGGCACCTTACTTGATGAATGTCTTTAAAGGGATTTTTGTGTGGAAATATATACTAATAGATGGTACCGCTGTAACGATCTCTGAACTGTTTACTTAATCGTTTTATTCTTTTTAACCCTAACTCCATGCTAATTGAATGGCCAACAGGAAAATTGACCTAACTTCAAGCTAATTTTAACTTTAACCTGACGAATGCCAGACCACTACGGTCACTGTGAATGCTCCATTGGAGTAGCCTCTGCTTCCCCTCCTGGCCACCTGTAAACCGATGCAGACACGTTCGCAGCAAAATAAGAAACCAGGCCACCAGTAGCAGCCTCTGCCGCTTCAGTCACTGGCGTGGCAGCTTGCTCGCTGCGAGTTGATACTATTTTTACCTTCGGGTATGAGACTCGAACTGTTGAACCTGCGTGGGCTGGAAATTTCAAACAGTTATCTCATGCAGAGCGAAACTTGTGCGACAAGTTTATTACGAAGCTTAACGTTTCTCTTTCGGACGAAAGCTCCCCCTGTGGGTTCAGGGTAAGAATTGACCCATCACATCTCCCTACGCGATTCGTAAGAGGCGAATACCTAGGGACACCTTGACTTGATTAGCGTTTACTCTAAACTGTTCTTGTGATTTTCATGCTAAATGGCATTACATAGCCTAAAAAGGCTGATAGGCCATAAAACACTATCCATCCATCCATCCATCAGACGAAAGCATTATTCCTTAATGCACGAAAGTTGTCTGCCCCTTGGCCACAAGTCGTTTGGTCTCGGGAGACGTCACTGGTCGGCAGACAATCCTTTCAGAACATGAAGTAACTCCTACTGCACTAAGTGTGCATAACACCACTCGCAAAAGCTGTCGTTTTTTAATGGACAGTAACTGCAATTGCATGTGCCGCTAAAGGGACTGCCGTTTATGGAAATCTAGGTCAAAAAGTCATTAAAATGCCGAGGATTGACGGTCGCAAGTCGCGTTTTGGAGGAAGTCGTTTAAGAGAGGTCACTTTGATAGGAAAATACATCCGTTAAAATTTTTCAAGTCGCAATCAAGAGGAAGTCGTTTAAGAGAGGGTCGTAAAATAGAGGTTTTACTGTATTGACTTTTTTTGCTTATTATCAAATTACTGACATTTTTCATTTGTCTTCCCACTACTCGTGCATGTGCATGAAATGATTTGTATCTCAGGTTATAACAGCTGTGCAAAACATCTGTTAAAGAAATACAGTTTACATAGGAATGACTGAAATTAATGCATGCACTGATATATTTTTCCTAACAGTACCTTTGATTCAGCTGACCATACTGATGAATGCTGAATATTCATTTGTCAATGATGAATGAGAAATTGTGCAAGAAAATGTCCAGTTCAAAAGCTGTCTTGGCATGCCATTTTGCAGGAGAGTCACTGGGCATCGACGTCTGCTCCCTGTACCACAAGGACAGCTTCCTCAAGTACAGCGTTTCCCTCATTGGCTACGGTTACTATGGCGACCTGCTGCAGGACAGCGAGAGCCTGAGGTGGATGGGACCAAGTCGCTACAAGTGGTGTGGTGAGTTTGCTTCTCACTATAGAAATCATGTAGTGTCAGAGAGCTAGAGGCAAACAGAACTCAGGACATATGAATGATGAATTGGTTTGAACAGAAAGGAATATTTTGACATTCAACTTTTTAAATCACTTGTTTGTTAGCTAATCCCTTCCATGCTGTTTTCACTGTGATGTTTGCTTGCATCAGGTTTCAAGAAGTTTGTGGGGAACAAGTCCTATGAGGGGGAAGTGTCCTTCCTGCTCTCCTCCGAGTCCAACAGCCATGCCCGTGACAAGACTCGCTGCTCTGTTGGGTAAGGTCTTGCAGCCCTCTCCAAGTGTTCCTACTAGGTTTGGAACTCTCTTTTTGTGGCTGGAAGTTTCTTTCAATGGTTCAAAAGGAAATGAGAGGGAGAGAGGAAAGATTCTGCGAAATGATTAGGGTCCGTCTTCTTTGCATTTACATGCTACAAAACCATCATCCCCCACCACCACATTCACCCCTCCAAATTCCCCTTCTTCTCCCCTCTCATACATTATGAGTCATTCACCTCAATTTCTTTGTTTCATTCTCTTCCATTTTGTTACCTGCCAGAAGAGATGTAATTATTTACAGTGTGTGTGCATGAATGTGTGTGTGTGTGCGCGCGTGTGCACATTTTCTTGGACTTCGTGGCTTTGACTTGGAGCAAGATGTAAAATTTGATCCAGTCTGTTTCTTCAGCAAATGTATTTATCCAGTATTTTCCTCTTAGTTACCAAATGCAACTTACAGTTGAATAAAATGACTTTAAATCCTTCATCTATGCATTTGTTCATCTGTCTTTTCTGCATTCATTCTTTGATCCATCAGTGCTTTTGCTACATCATCCATTCATTCATTCATCCATCCTTCCTTCTGTCTGTCCATCCGTCCATCCATTCATTCATTCATTCATTCATTCATTCATTCATTCATTCATTCATTCATTCATTCATTCATTCATTCATCCATTCATTCCATAGCCAACCCATCCCTACCCTACACTTCTCTGTGTTGTCCACAGCTGCAGTGTGTGTGACCGTGCCATGGCCCGGGACCAGGAGGAAGCAAGACTGGTGCCTGCTGCTGGCCGCATGTCTCTTGCCGCCTCCAACATGGCTTCCACGACCCTAGACACGGATGGCTGGCACAGGGTCAGAGGTCGGTTTGTGGGGGTCAATGCAGTCTCCATGAGCTGTCGCTGTGAGATGGCAGCCGAGGGGGTGTCCCCGTCCTGCCACCTAGGGGACGGCTGTGTAGACCTGATTCTAGTCAACAACTGCTCCCGCGTCGACTACCTCCGCCACCTGATTCGCATCTCTGACAAGCAGGCTGACCAGGTCAGTGTTGAAAAATTCTTTGCTCTTTAAATGATATCCATGAAGTGTATTAGTAATTGTGATTGTACACTTTCTGTCTGTTGGCTGTGTGGTGCATTGATTGGCTGGCTGGTGAGCAGTAACTAGACACCTTATTTGAGAAGATGTTGAAACATTTGTGACGTCTATAGACTGGCAAGGTGAACAGAATTTGTCAAAGACTGCAGTAACTCAGTGGCCAGAGCACTTGGATGATCACTGGGCAGTCGCAGGTTCAATCCCTACCTGAGGTTGGAAACTTTTTTTCATATTCTTACAGGGTTTTAGCTTTTTGCTGGAAACGTGGAAAAGTCTGGAGACTCCTCAGCCTAAGGAACAAAATGTTTCAAAGATGCCATATACATGTGCACACACAAATGGGAATCACATATTGTCACTTTGCTTGATAGAGTTATCGAGGGCCAAACAAAGAAAGTCCACAACAATGGCTTTTTTTCAGTGAATGTTAGAGGAATAAACTTTCTCTGTGATGGTGGCACACAAATAAGGTTGATACATTGGTCACCATTTTGGTCTATTTTGCTGTCTGACATAAACGTCAAAAGAATGAATCCAGTGAAATACCGTATTTTGTCTAATAGTTTCGCCTCCCTTATAAACGCACCCCCCATCTCCCCTTCCATCCCCACCTCCTCCCTGCCTGGTAAATGAAAGTACTGACACTTACTCGAATGGCCAGGGCTGTCGTAGTCATTGTAAGAAGTCTCTAGACAACGTCAGTGTCGTCATCGCTGTCAGTGAGCACAATGGAGCGCTGGTTTTCCAGAGCGTCCTCCACCAGTTGCACTTCCGTCTCTGAAAATCCCTCGAACTCAATGTTGGACTCGTCAGTATCTCTGGCCAGGAAGAGATCATCTTCCCTCCCGTAGAGTTTTATGAAGCTCTCTTTGATTGATGATTAACTTTCCTCATCCTCCTGCATAGCTGTGTTCAGTGAAAACGGTGGGTGATGTGGACTCAAATAGACGCACCCTTCGGAAAATATTCATGTGTCCGGCGCAACTATTAGACAAAATTTGGTACATACTGCCTTTGATACAACAATTGCCTGTTTATTTGAAAGTCTTTCCCATCTCTGTCTTTGCAGTTTGACTTTGACTTTGTGCAAGTCTACCGCGTGAAAGAGTTCCGATTCCAGCCGCTGTTTGACCGAGAGGATGAGGCTGAGGTGGAAGATAAACCATCAAGGTCACGGGACCTGCTCAAGCACAAGAAGTTAGGTTCAAGTTCAGCCCACAACAGTGTGTGGAACTGTGATGGGGAATTGATCAACCACCCCAGCCTCCATGTCAGGTAATGCAAAAAAAAATCAAACACTCAAGTGAAAACTTTTTCGGGGTTGTGGAAGAATGTTGATGTACCCTTCTCTGCGAGTATGTGTGTTTATGTCCTCATTATATTAATCTGACTGGCAAGCACATCTCTCAAGAGAGAGCAAAGAAGCTGGGCCCAATCCTCTGGTAAAGATGTCATACAACGCAGGGGTGTTCAAAAGGTTTTTTGTTTGCTTGCCCACTGGGCTAGTTGCACATACAATTTGCTTGCCCACAAGATTTTTTACTAGCCTGTTTGAATCACAGTACCAATTTTTTCTGGCAGTGGCTTACTTGCACTACCTATCACAAATGCATTTATTGAAGATCAAATTTGATCTTGTTGCGAACCAAGCATCTTCATGGCAGGAAGTCCTGCAGCATGTTATTGCGTAATGAGAAAGATGGCGGCCATTGCAGCAGATGACATCACTGTTGAATCAAGTCACAGAACTGAGGAAATAAGTATGACAGTCTGAAACAGCACCAAAGTGCGTTATTTCATTTGAGTTTATTTGTCTTTTTTTACTAGCCTACTGGACGAGTTACTCTGCAGTTTAATCTAGCCTGAGAAAATATGTTTTCTTTGGGGTGAGTGGGGGAGTTGATTGAAACACCCTGTTTAGTGTTATGTAAGTCCCAGCAACATCATCTGAGTTCCAATTCCTCATCATCCCCGCCTCTGCAGTGAATGTCCATGTAGATTTCCTTGTTTGACTGTAGATTTCCCTTGTTTGACTGTAGATTTCCCTGTTTGACTGTAGATATCCCTTGTTGACTGTAGATTTCCCTGTTTGACTGCAGATTTCCCTTGTTTGACTGCAGATTTCCCTTGTTTGACTGTAGATTTCCCTTGTTTGACTGTAGATTTCCTTGTTTGACTGTAGATTTCCCTTGTTTGACTGTAGATTTCCCTTGTTTGACTGTAGATTTCCCTTGTTTGACTGTAGATTTCCCTTGTTTGACTGTAGATTTCCCTTGTTTGACTGTAGATTTCCCTTGTTTGACTGTAGATTTCCCTTGTTTGACTGTAGATTTCCCTTGTTTGACTGTAGATATCCCTTGTTTGACTGTAGATTTCCCTTGTTTGACTGTAGATATCCCTTGTTTGACTGTAGATTTCCTTGTTTGACTGTAGATTTCCTTGTTTGACTGTAGATTTCCCTGTTTGACTGCTGATTTCCCTTGTTGGACTGTAGATTTTCCTTGCGTGGTGTTGAAGAGGACGTCTTTTCTGGTTGCCAGGGTGCACTGCCAGCTGATCACCTCTTTGCCACGGCATTGATGACACCTGCAAGGAAGGCCTGCTCCAGTGCCCTCCTTGCTGCTCCTCCTGTGGACCATGAACCCTGACCTTTCACCAGATCTAAGGTCAAGGTCATGCAACTAAAACATAATCACAATGTGGGAGAAAAATAACACAATGCAAGGGAGAGAGAGAGAGAGGAAAAAAAGAAAGGTATGTATGCGCAGATGAATGTTGATGATGGAAGCTTCCGGGAGTGCTTTAGGTGCTATGATGTCTGTTGGCAGAAAGATTTTGAAGGGTTGTGTGGTCTAAGCTGTCACAGCATTTGGGTATACTGAATAAGGTTTCAGTTTCTGTCAGTCTTTTTTTCTCATGATCTTGTCATAGAGGGATACACTGGAAATATAGTTAAGAAATCTATTATCAAGTGGCTTTTTATCCTGTTTACATTGTGTATTGATATGACATCATTTACTCTAGTCTGATGACTCACTCATTCACAGCAATCAGGGTAAATGTTTGGTCTTTCTATCTCTCTCTCTCATTTATTTTATGCTTTATTGAATTTAATGGCCCAATGAAGATTTTCTTTAAGAAAATGTATGGAGTAGTAACCCAATTATGAATGGCTGTACAACTTTTCTCCTTGGTCTCTAACTCTAAGCACTCATATTATAATCAGTGGCCACAGAATTGTAAAGCATATGAAAAAGTCAGCATCTGCAAAATTGTAGTCATTTGTGTATGTGGTCTTTTGAAGTCTTGTTTAAGGTGAAGTCTTTCTTTGAACTCATGCTATGTGATGGCATGCACTGTACATTTGAATGTAGATGTTAATTTAGGATTGAATGTGACCTGGGCCCGTATTCACAACGGGCGATTTATTGGCGATTTATTTTAACTCCGAATTATCTCTTAACTCATACGATTCCTACTGGCTGTTCCGC
>JAWQFJ010016927.1:5000-12344 GCA_034096865.1 Theodoxus fluviatilis | reverse complement strand
CAGGCTATACTCTCCAGCCCTGGCAGCTGGCAGAAAAAGTTCAGATCATAAGACACTCATAATCAATCATACATTCTTGCCTTCTCTTTCCTCTCCGAATCCTCCTTGTTTGAATAAGCCACTCATTCTTAGTGATAAAATTCACACATTTTTCTTAAAATTCTATAAATTCTACTTTCAACTCAATAACGTGGCACATTGACCCCCCGTAATTATGTCTATGCTATCGGACAATTATGCATTCAGCCCACCAAATCACAACAGAACTAATAATAACACAGAATAGATCATATTTCATGATAACGGTGTGACATGAGCCTGTGTGAATCGACTGATTCCAAAACAATCGTCTGTACTTTCACTACCTCAGTTTTATAATTATGCTCCTCTGAACACATAATCATTGCTCACATCCAATAGAAAGAACGAAATATGCAACAATAGCTGTAACAATACAGCTGTACTCGATTGAAGGCACAAATGCAGCGCTTCATTCCCACGTGGTTGCATTTCACCAAAGCACAATAGACACGGATCTCAAATGTCAATACAAATTCACTTTACGTTGGGCCAAATCAGCCTGACGTCACTTGTACGTTACCAATCCAGACAAACAGCCCGTGGTCTGTCAAATTAAACTAGGCCACACTAAGCATAAAGCACAATGTACAAATTAATTCAACAGCAATTATTTTAATTCCAAAAAATAATTGATTTTCCATTTGTCACATTTGCCAGCAGCTGTGTCCTGTGTTGCCAGTGCGGCCATACGATCTCACACAGCATGGCGTCCTCCCGGAGCTGCAGACACGGCCACTGCCCTGACCTTGACCCTTACAAAAGCGCCTTACCCAGAGGAAAGCGATTGGTATCGATAGGTATCGACACGTTCAGAGATGAGGGCTCATGCCGAGCTTTCACGTGGACAGGATCAAGTGTGAAGAAAACTTTGAACTTCCCGAGCGCTCTCTGTGACGTTCCTTTCTGAATGTTTTAGGTAGCTATCGATACCAATCGCGATCCTGTGAGGAATGCACCCCAGTCTACATCCACTGAAATTACGTCTCCCAGGGGGCGTTGTCCTCCAGCTGATTCCTCTCCTCTTTCTCTCACAGTAACGAATTCGGCATGACGTTGGGCTTCTTGTACGACAACCGGCAGCCCCAGAGTCCGTGTGTGTTGGTGGTGGAGGCGGAGAGCTGCCGTCTCCTGGGAGTCAGACGTCTGTCCCCCTCCCTGCCCCTCAGGCCTGTACTCAGAGTCGCGCCTTTTCACCATAACAAACTATGTTATGTCAGCCTGGAGATGAAGACAGGACCTGGAGTCCTGGATGACGTCAGAGCCAGTCGACTGCAGAGTCTGCTGGGACGGATGAGGAGTTAGACGAGAGATGGACAGGGACATTTTTATTTCTATAGCGACCGCATGTTCTTTTCGCTTCAGTTGTATGTGAACATCTTCATATTATTGCATACTGCTTACTGTGCTTTTGAAAAAGTTTTAAAAAGTATCTGGCTGTTTATATTTATGGATTTAATGCTGATAGTACATAATAAATACTGTTAGTAGGTTGTGTTACAAGCTTCATTTGTTGTTAATGAGTTTTGCATCGTTTTACCCTCAGTCACTGTTTCCTTCAGTACAACCCCCCACCCCCCACCCCCCTCACCCCCACTACGCTTCCGTTTTACTTCCCTGTCCTTGTCGTGGGTACTTAATGACATTTAACCTTTATCTTATGAATGTGATTAGCGGACGTGACCTTTCGAGTGCTTCATGTGAAAAACTTGCAGATTTATTCCGGAACATGAACAAATATGTTTTGATTGTCTTTCCTAGCGCTCATTGAAATGTACTGAGTTACCTCCGCTTCGCCACACCTAATCTCCCTCACCCTTTTGAACACAAACACATGCACACGCACGCATGCACACGTACACACGCACGCACACACACACACGCACGCATGCATGCATGCACACAGACACGCACACACGCACGCACACACACACGCACGCATGCGTGCATGCACACACGCCCAGCATACACGCACACGCATGCACTTCCACGCACGTACGCCCGCACACACACACAAATTCATTCACACACATACACGTGCACGCACACACAGAAACACACACACACACCCAGTGACTCGCGCGTACGCACGCACACACACAAAGACACATTACAAACACACATGTAAAAAATAAATCAAACGGAAAGTTTACTGAGAAATTCTGCAGCGTGGGTCAGGAGCATCTGTGTGTACAATATTTGGATTTGCTTATTAAATAGAAACGTAAATAAATGTATAGATTCTTTAAAATATATGTTAGGTAATCTATATATACGTGAGTAAACGATTAGCCTTTATCAATACAGATATGTACATGCAATCATGATCGGTCAAGATTTCGCTGATGCATTCTGAATTGGGCGAGTGTAGCACTCTACAGTTGTCCTAAAGGCGCTTGTACATAAAACTGTGCCATCATAATTGTGTGTTGTGTTTCCATTCATTGGAATGTTTTACCGCTGTAATAGGGTTGCATATAATATTTCAGAAAAAGATATTGCAACTGAGTGTTTGGGTTTTTTAATTCAGGCTCCTTGGCAAATGCTTGTTACCTTGTATTGATCTCTGCTTGTAAACCTTGACGTCCCATCGCTGGACTGTGGCTTTTTGTCGCTGGTCAGTGTGCAGTCGCTTTCAATAAAATGACAAACTCTCTGGAGGCTGGGCACTTGTGTACTGAGTGTGTCTGTGTGCGAGGGCGGAATGGCAGAGCCGGTGACTGTATAGTGAGGTGTGTAGGGTTGTGTCTGTGTCCCTGTGTCACGTGGTGTCCATGCACGTCTGTGTCCCTGTGTTACGTGGTGTCCATGCACACATGTGTCTGTGTCCCTGTGTCACGTGGTGTCCATGCACAATTGTGCCAATAGGCAGGCGGACAGGTGTTCAGGGCAGAGAAAAATTCGACATTTCAAATAGTGACAGTGCAAGGCCGGACCTGCTGATGGCGCTTTGCACCTTACCGCCAGGTCATAGGGCTTGACAAATGCAAAAGGCAACAAAACTGAACGTTTTATAGCAAGTCTGAAACCAAAGTAATGTTCGTCGAGGTATCTATACAGCAGGATCGAGGTTGTAAACCCTTTATCTTCCTTGCATAACCTCTCACTGTCAAGGAGTATAACGGGTCCGTGTGAGGGGAGTGAAGACATATAACATAATGAACCCTCGATGCCCTTATAAGGCAGCATTGGGTTGGAACTCCCTCCCTACGTGTAGAATGGAAATGGTGCTGCATAGGACTGCGAGTGCTGTCTCTGATCCTGTCTTAGTCATCAGGGGCCAGCTACGTCACTGATGAAGGAGATCAATGATCGCTGGTAAGGTGGGAGGGGGAGGGGATAGGGGCAGTGGGAATATGTGTGTGCGCCCCAGTCTCCACTTGTTCTGTTCACGTTGTGCTGAGGCGCGGGCGCACACGTAGGTTTACCCACCCACAGCAATTCTTACGGTCACAGCAAGCAAGGTAAAAACAATAAACTTCTTTAAATACACAACGACTCAAAATACTTTAACAACTAACCACGTTGATAACTAATCACAACCCCCCATAATCTATCCTACCATGTCCACAAAAAAGGCATCAATGACACTATCCAATGTCAAAGTTCATTTCTTCCTCCCACCCCCACCCCCACCCCCACCCCCACCCCCACCCCCACCCTCATCCCCAACTCCAACCCCACCCCAGCCCCCACCCCCACCCTCACCCTCCACCCCCCACCCCAACTGGACGGCACCACACAACGGCTATAGATCAGTCACTTGGGGTACACAGCATCACCGTGATACAAATCCTTCAACACGGCATGTCTCCACATTAAAAATGACAAAATTCTTCCAAAAACCATCGACGAAAATGCCCCAAATGCTCTTGGGGCAAGATTCGGATTTCCTGCCACAGTAGCAGGAAGCAGAACACAGGGACGGGAACTGGAGTCGGAACTCGAACAGGAAATGGGATCAGAACTGGAATCGAAATTCTAATCTGCAACACACAACAGTCATAACGCTTGCAGACTTCACAACACACAACAGTCGTACTGCTTGCAGACTTGACAACACACAACAGTCGTACCGCTTGCAGACTTGACAACACACAACAGTCGTACCGCTTGCAGACTTGACAACACACAACAGTCGTACCGCTTGCAGACCTGACAACACACAACAGTCGTACCGCTTGCAGACTTGACAACACACAACAGTCGTACCGCTTGCAGACCTGACAACACACAACAGTCGTACCGCTTGTAGACTTGACAACGCACAACAGTCGTACCGCTTGCAGACTTGACAACACACAACATTCGTACCGCTTGCAGACTTGACAACACACAACAGTCGTACCGCTTATAGACTTGACAACGCACAACAGTCGTGCCGCTTTTAGACCTGACAACACACAACAGTCGTACCGCTTGCAGACTTGATAACACACAACAGTCGTACCGCTTGTAGACTTGACAACACACAACAGTCGTACCCCTTGTAGACTTGACAACGCACAACAGTCGTACCCCTTGTAGACTTGACAACACACAACAGTCGTACCCCTTGTAGACTTGACAACGCACAACAGTCGTGCCGCTTTTAGACCTGACAACACACAACAGTCGTACCGCTTGTAGACTGGACAACACATTACAGTCGTACCGCTTGCAGACTTGACAACACACAACAGTCGTACCGCTTGCAGACTTGACAACACACAACAGTCGTACCGCTTGCAGACTTGACAACACACAACAGTCGTACCGCTTGCAGACTTGACAACACACAACAGTCGTACCGCTTGCAGACTTGACATCTCACAACAGTCTTACCGCTTGCAGACTTGACAACACACAACAGTCGTACCGCTTGCCGACTTGACAACACACAGCAGTCATACCGTTTGCAGACTTGACAACACACAACAAATTTAACCTTTGAAAACATGGAATGGAAAACACGTTTGAAGGCAAAGTTAACTACACTTTCTCCTTCAGATTCGGAGTAGAAAAGGTAGAGAAAAGTTGAATGACAAAAATAATTGATCGTAAATCAGGTGCTAACCAAGTTAGCTTAAAGATACACGCGTTTCAAGAAAGCTACCTGCAAAGTGTATGTTTTTCTCACACACAAACGACGAAAAGTGTAAAGTTCACTTCCCTGATGAGGAGTAGCGATACGGTACAGAAGTTGCATTGTGCTACTCACAACACGGCTGTGTAGCTCACAACACGGCTGTGTAGCTCACAACACGACTGTGTAGCGCACAACACGGCTGTGTAGCTCACAACACGGCAGTGTAGCTCACACCACGACGCTGCTGTGTAGCTCACAACACGGCTATTTCTCGTGATATAAAACATTCAACATCGTAGCTGTACGCCCTAGCAAGTGTGTGTGCATGCATGCGTGCTTTTAAGCGTATGTGTGTGCGCGCGCGAGCTTGAGTATGGTCATGCGTGCACTTGAAACTATGTGTGTGTGTGTGTGTGTGTGTGTGTGTGTGTGTGTGTGTGTGTGTGTGTGTGTGTGTTCGTGCGGACATGCGTGTGTGCGGATGTGGGTGTACCTTTCCGTGTGAGTATGTGTCTGTGTGCGTACTTGCGTGCACACACTGGATTGAAAGTGTTGGTGCACTGTGTATCTTACACAATGTCATCACTATCCCTGCCATAGGCCGACCAGACTGTGCAACGACCTCCACTCCCGAGGTAGTGTGGACGCTGTTGGGTGCAGAGAGCGTCGGCTCTTTCCCTACACCGCTGCACGGCCTGGTGCGAGGGTGGCGGTGTTAGGTGGACGCCTCTCATCAGACACGGTCTCGGCCACTGCATTTGTGAAATTACTTGTTTCATAAAACGGGCAACATTTTACTCGTTTAGTTCTAAAATCGCACAACAATGTTTTGTTTGTGTCCTATTTCAAAGCAAGTTTTATAGGCTTATATTCTGCGGCATTTACATGTTTCATGACACAGGCTACCTTATCAAGCTGCCCGGTGATCAGGGGGTAAAGTGCAAAGCGGGATGACACCCAGGCATGGGTGAGGAGTCGCTGCATAAAACAAAACTTTTTTATTTCATGAAACAGACAAACTTGCATTCGAATGTCAAGCTCTCAAATGATGTATTTTGCCTGTTTCATGAACTGCGAAAATCGATTTTGATTGTTTAGTGAAACGGTCAAGAGTACTTGTTTTGTAAAAAGAGCTCTTTAACAAAACAAGCACCATCTTGACCGTTTCATGAAACAAGCAATTTCACAAATGTATAATAACGGATGCATCTAATGTGTGAGTCAATACGCATTGTGTGTGTGTGCTTGCGTTCAGGGTTGGCGGAAACTTGGTTGTTTATGAAAATGTTCCAATTTGATATCGTGTTTAACTTTACACATGTTTTCAGACACACACTAGCGCGTCCGGTCGCACACTCACAGGCTCATATGGGCACGCGCATGCGCGAGAGGAAGCACACGCATTTAAAGAAATCCACATGTACGTAACCATAGACATACACAGCACACACACACACACACACACACAGACGTGGATACACGCACACATATACATACACACAGACACACACTTACATACACACAGACTCACACTTACATACACACAGACACACACTTACATACACACTTACAAATACACACACACACATACACACACATACACATGCACACATGTAATTACATACATATACACACAGTACACACATGTACATACACATGCTCGCGAATTCACACACACACAAACATACACACACATACATACCTACACACATACATACACACACACATACACACTCACACACATACACACACACATACACACACATACACACACGCACATACACGCACATACACAATCACACACATACACACACATACACACACATACACACTCACACACATACACACAGACACACACACACGCACGCACACACACACACACACACACACACACACACACACACTTGCAAACACATACATACACACACACACACACACACACACACACACACACACACACACACACACACACACACACACACACGCCCCCCCCCCCCCCCCCCCCCCCCCCCCCCCACTCACACACACCCCACTTCACTCCCCAACTCTACTCGCGGTGAACTGTGTCGCTCTCATCATACGAGAAGGAAGACGTGCACACGGGCCAAAGAGGACTTCCCCAGCAGTGGGACTGGAAGACACAGAGGAGACGGAAGCAAAAGCCTGTCTGCCTGCCACGTCTGCTGCGGACTGCAAGC